>OZ038429.1:11991054-12114460 GCA_964036235.1 Heterorhabditis bacteriophora
ACTTCTTCCAGTCGTTCAATTGGCGTGTTGTGATACGTAACGTCCGTCGCATATCATATACAGATTTGAATTCATTACGTCCTTCACAAAGTCTGTAGAAAATTTGCTTTCTATATTTTCTCTTAGCTAACCTAGTTATTTTAAAAAGTATGAGAACCTTATATCTGAATACTCCCTCAGTAAATTTCTTCCAGCGTCAATGAACTCTTTTTGACGTAGGAGAAAACAGAAAATGGCTGACATTACTGTTGACATACTTTTCTGGATTACGCATGACATGAGGAGGTGATTAGGTGCCGTCTAAAAGATAGTCACTAAACTAGAAAACATGGATAAAATTCATAAACAATGGTATCAGGAATAAGCGAAAGTTTGCGAATAGGACAAATAAAAACATACAACGACAAGTGGACGAATCCTAGCAAAAGGTCGAACGCATTCTCCATGCTTCTCTTCACACATTTCAAGAGCTGTAAAGCCAGGAAACTGTCGTGGAGGCAACGGCTGTAGTAGTTCAGTGTTGTAACTTATTATGAAATATCCAACTAAGATGTTATTTTTTGTACATATATGAGTATCTGTGTGACTGACTGTGAAGATAGGAAAGATAACTCTTTCCAATCCTCAAAGTAGAAATTTAAATACATATCAAATAACTTATAAGATATACATCCGAATTGTTGGCAAGGAGTAGATCAATGTTGTCTAAATCTTCCTTGACGTATAAAATTGATTTCTCTTGTGCGCTGTAGCTCTCATTAGCACGTGCAATTTTTTCCTCTGAAGGGGCCTGAATATTTCAAAATAATGGAATTATCATCTTTTCGAATATACAACAAAGCATAATAACTTATAAAGTACCCTATTAGATGCTGCAAAGCATATAACGAACCTCAAATCCAAAATCAATGTCCGTAGTTTCATTGAAACCCATCAGTACCCGAAATATCATTGCTATGACCAAAACTATACCAATAGCTAGCAAAATAGAGTAGAATTTATTTGATTTTGTTAATGATCCGGATGTTTCTCTAAAAGTTATTAAATGCTTCATTTCTAAACTCAATCTTAACTAAGAAATAATATGAAAAGTATCTCTCGTAAACAAAATATATAAGTAAAATTAAAACCCACTCACCTCATGATCCTATTAGGGAAACACGACACGCTTAGTTATCTTCAAATCTCAGCACCTCACGCCTATACGATATTCCTGTATCCGATTACTTCTTCCCATTCAGAATCGAACCGATTTCAAATGGTGGAACAATACTTGAATTTCCCTGAGATTCCTACGCGATGTAGAGAAAAAACTACCCATTAAGCATATAGTGGTAGCAGATCTCAATTCTTGGCAGCTATTTAGCCTGCTGATTAGATAAATTGAAGGTCATACATCATAAAATCCCAAATCTGCTGAAATCTCTTGAAAAATAATAGTATTAAGAACTATTTAATTATGCGAGTTATCTCACCCTGGAAAGCAATTATCGTATAATTAGTCCTTTCTTGAACCATATCCTCAGAAGAATACTGTTCTCAATTCTTTATAAAAATCAATTTCATTAATTATACTACATGAATTAAACGTTTATAGTTCCATGAAAGTAATATAGTCATTGAAACATTAAAAACTGTCCCAGAAAAAAGTATACTATGAAAAGACTACCTTCACGTTCACCAACAAATACGTAGACAATGAACTCTTAATACCCACTTATATAAATGATACAAGGGATATACTTCATTAGAACAGAGCTAAGAATACAAACTACATTTATTTTTAGATTTAATACTAAGCCTACGTCAATTTTTTCAGCTGCTTCTACAATGTCTGGTAAATTGTATGGTACAAGTAGGGTAAACAAGTATGAATGTGGAAATTATACTTAACATATATATTGCAAAAAATATTCAGAGATTAATTGTTAATAGTCTATCTGAAGTATCTAGTGGGTAAAGTAAGAATTGCACTGACAGTTATGTCCCAAATATTCGCAGATGTTGGTTTTTATCGGTTATATACTAGCTTTGTCTACTGGTAAGTTATATTGAATTTATGTAAAAGTTTTTTTCAAAAATCAACAAATAGAAAACTTGGGGCTGAGACTTTATTCTTAGGTATTTTTTAAAAGATGCATTGCATGTGTAGTGTGTTTCTAATACCATGTTCATACTATGATTTGCAATCTTCGCTATTTTACGTGTTTTAAATATTTTGTGCAAAATTTGTTTGAATTAAGAATCAAAAAAGTTTTATAGTTGATTTGTAGCAACTTAGAACTAGATAATGAAGAGATCTTCAAAAAAGATACTGATTCTATCGGCATCTTCGCCAGTACGAGAATAAAAAGAATCGAAATTACAAAATGAGAGTACGAAATTAGCATCGAATTTCCACTTCAGTACTTTGTATCCTATAATTGTATAAAAACCATATTACACCAATGTTCACTGAAACATATCGTAATAAAAAACCCGTATGATCTACTTCCTAACATTAACACTGGTTGAAAATGGAGCATTGATCTTGCGATGAAGTCTTCGAGGTAGAGTTGAGATCCAAAAATTCTAGACGTTCAAAAGAAGATATCACACATAGTATTAAGTTGAGAAGCTAGTCAAGATTATGTTGAGATAGTCGAATTCCGGATATATAATGCTATTTCCGGATAACGGTTTAAAGCGAATTTTGCCAATAATTCAAAATCAAAAATCAAAGATTCACGACAGATGACCACCAGGATTTCAGCCACAATATTTTTTCTAAGTATCTTGTCCAAAAGTACTAGATGAATCTCAATGCATAACAGTGTTGATTATACCTTTATTCATTAATTTACGATAATCACTAGTAGATTTTTATGCTTATTTTTTAACCAAACGGTCTAAATCAGGCAAAGGATAATTGAGCAGTTTGTAGTCGAAATAAAATAATCTGACGAGTAACTCCATTAGGTAGGGACTTCCACGCAACCTTTTCTCAAGAAATAAACGAGATGCACTAGACACAGTGCTATGTGCGGTTCGTCCCGATTTGAGACTATTTGTTATATATGCAAGAGAAGAGGATGAAACCTAAATGGGAATTTATTATCGAAAAACCAAAAGAATCAAAGCAAGATTGTACCAATTGTTCTCTCAATATTCACCAACGATAAACCCACATTTTGCTTTCCTAGTATCCTAGTTAGATCTTCCAGAAGGGTATCCCCTGGATCATTCGAATATCGGATGAACTCATATTTTCCATAAAAAGTTTCCATATTACATCTCCTAAACACAAGCAGTAAAATTACTATTCCAGTGATGATAGTGGTAAAAGTAATAAATAAGACACTAATAAATGTACCAATTTTGTGGAAACACATGCAGATCTTCGATAGAAAACCGTGGTTTGAGCAGACTATGCTCTTCAGAATACGCATACTCTAGTGCTCTAAATAATATCACAACATTTACGAAAGAAACAAAATAAAGTCATTAAGTGAATACAAACAAAAAAGAAAGTGGAAAAATAATGTTTCAAGGTATTTTCTACAACCTTTTATATTCGGTCTCAAGAAAACACGTCATATTTATGCCGCATCCTGCACATGAGTCACCAACACTGTAAAATAGTCTACAATATTATCAAAACAGGTAGGAACAATAATTATAAAGAAAATAACATGAAGATATACCGTATACATCTATCGATGAATCCAGAAAGGAAACGGTCAACGGGTTCGCGAGTAACAACCGTAAACTTCCAGTCGTTCAATTGGCGTGTTGTGATACGTAACGTCCGTCGCATATCATATACAGATTTGAATTCATTACGTCCTTCACAAAGTCTGTAGAAAATTTGCTTTCTATATTTTCTCTTAGCTAACCTAGTTATTTTAAAAAGTATGAGAACCTTATATCTGAATACTCCCTCAGTAAATTTCTTCCAGCGTCAATGAACTCTTTTTGACGTAGGAGAAAACAGAAAATGGCTGACATTACTGTTGACATACTTTTCTGGATTACGCATGACATGAGGAGGTGATTAGGTGCCGTCTAAAAGATAGTCACTAAACTAGAAAACATGGATAAAATTCATAAACAATGGTATCAGGAATAAGCGAAAGTTTGCGAATAGGACAAATAAAAACATACAACGACAAGTGGACGAATCCTAGCAAAAGGTCGAACGCATTCTCCATGCTTCTCTTCACACATTTCAAGAGCTGTAAAGCCAGGAAACTGTCGTGGAGGCAACGGCTGTAGTAGTTCAGTGTTGTAACTTATTATGAAATATCCAACTAAGATGTTATTTTTTGTACATATATGAGTATCTGTGTGACTGACTGTGAAGATAGGAAAGATAACTCTTTCCAATCCTCAAAGTAGAAATTTAAATACATATCAAATAACTTATAAGATATACATCCGAATTGTTGGCAAGGAGTAGATCAATGTTGTCTAAATCTTCCTTGACGTATAAAATTGATTTCTCTTGTGCGCTGTAGCTCTCATTAGCACGTGCAATTTTTTCCTCTGAAGGGGCCTGAATATTTCAAAATAATGGAATTATCATCTTTTCGAATATACAACAAAGCATAATAACTTATAAAGTACCCTATTAGATGCTGCAAAGCATATAACGAACCTCAAATCCAAAATCAATGTCCGTAGTTTCATTGAAACCCATCAGTACCCGAAATATCATTGCTATGACCAAAACTATACCAATAGCTAGCAAAATAGAGTAGAATTTATTTGATTTTGTTAATGATCCGGATGTTTCTCTAAAAGTTATTAAATGCTTCATTTCTAAACTCAATCTTAACTAAGAAATAATATGAAAAGTATCTCTCGTAAACAAAATATATAAGTAAAATTAAAACCCACTCACCTCATGATCCTATTAGGGAAACACGACACGCTTAGTTATCTTCAAATCTCAGCACCTCACGCCTATACGATATTCCTGTATCCGATTACTTCTTCCCATTCAGAATCGAACCGATTTCAAATGGTGGAACAATACTTGAATTTCCCTGAGATTCCTACGCGATGTAGAGAAAAAACTACCCATTAAGCATATAGTGGTAGCAGATCTCAATTCTTGGCAGCTATTTAGCCTGCTGATTAGATAAATTGAAGGTCATACATCATAAAATCCCAAATCTGCTGAAATCTCTTGAAAAATAATAGTATTAAGAACTATTTAATTATGCGAGTTATCTCACCCTGGAAAGCAATTATCGTATAATTAGTCCTTTCTTGAACCATATCCTCAGAAGAATACTGTTCTCAATTCTTTATAAAAATCAATTTCATTAATTATACTACATGAATTAAACGTTTATAGTTCCATGAAAGTAATATAGTCATTGAAACATTAAAAACTGTCCCAGAAAAAAGTATACTATGAAAAGACTACCTTCACGTTCACCAACAAATACGTAGACAATGAACTCTTAATACCCACTTATATAAATGATACAAGGGATATACTTCATTAGAACAGAGCTAAGAATACAAACTACATTTATTTTTAGATTTAATACTAAGCCTACGTCAATTTTTTCAGCTGCTTCTACAATGTCTGGTAAATTGTATGGTACAAGTAGGGTAAACAAGTATGAATGTGGAAATTATACTTAACATATATATTGCAAAAAATATTCAGAGATTAATTGTTAATAGTCTATCTGAAGTATCTAGTGGGTAAAGTAAGAATTGCACTGACAGTTATGTCCCAAATATTCGCAGATGTTGGTTTTTATCGGTTATATACTAGCTTTGTCTACTGGTAAGTTATATTGAATTTATGTAAAAGTTTTTTTCAAAAATCAACAAATAGAAAACTTGGGGCTGAGACTTTATTCTTAGGTATTTTTTAAAAGATGCATTGCATGTGTAGTGTGTTTCTAATACCATGTTCATACTATGATTTGCAATCTTCGCTATTTTACGTGTTTTAAATATTTTGTGCAAAATTTGTTTGAATTAAGAATCAAAAAAGTTTTATAGTTGATTTGTAGCAACTTAGAACTAGATAATGAAGAGATCTTCAAAAAAGATACTGATTCTATCGGCATCTTCGCCAGTACGAGAATAAAAAGAATCGAAATTACAAAATGAGAGTACGAAATTAGCATCGAATTTCCACTTCAGTACTTTGTATCCTATAATTGTATAAAAACCATATTACACCAATGTTCACTGAAACATATCGTAATAAAAAACCCGTATGATCTACTTCCTAACATTAACACTGGTTGAAAATGGAGCATTGATCTTGCGATGAAGTCTTCGAGGTAGAGTTGAGATCCAAAAATTCTAGACGTTCAAAAGAAGATATCACACATAGTATTAAGTTGAGAAGCTAGTCAAGATTATGTTGAGATAGTCGAATTCCGGATATATAATGCTATTTCCGGATAACGGTTTAAAGCGAATTTTGCCAATAATTCAAAATCAAAAATCAAAGATTCACGACAGATGACCACCAGGATTTCAGCCACAATATTTTTTCTAAGTATCTTGTCCAAAAGTACTAGATGAATCTCAATGCATAACAGTGTTGATTATACCTTTATTCATTAATTTACGATAATCACTAGTAGATTTTTATGCTTATTTTTTAACCAAACGGTCTAAATCAGGCAAAGGATAATTGAGCAGTTTGTAGTCGAAATAAAATAATCTGACGAGTAACTCCATTAGGTAGGGACTTCCACGCAACCTTTTCTCAAGAAATAAACGAGATGCACTAGACACAGTGCTATGTGCGGTTCGTCCCGATTTGAGACTATTTGTTATATATGCAAGAGAAGAGGATGAAACCTAAATGGGAATTTATTATCGAAAAACCAAAAGAATCAAAGCAAGATTGTACCAATTGTTCTCTCAATATTCACCAACGATAAACCCACATTTTGCTTTCCTAGTATCCTAGTTAGATCTTCCAGAAGGGTATCCCCTGGATCATTCGAATATCGGATGAACTCATATTTTCCATAAAAAGTTTCCATATTACATCTCCTAAACACAAGCAGTAAAATTACTATTCCAGTGATGATAGTGGTAAAAGTAATAAATAAGACACTAATAAATGTACCAATTTTGTGGAAACACATGCAGATCTTCGATAGAAAACCGTGGTTTGAGCAGACTATGCTCTTCAGAATACGCATACTCTAGTGCTCTAAATAATATCACAACATTTACGAAAGAAACAAAATAAAGTCATTAAGTGAATACAAACAAAAAAGAAAGTGGAAAAATAATGTTTCAAGGTATTTTCTACAACCTTTTATATTCGGTCTCAAGAAAACACGTCATATTTATGCCGCATCCTGCACATGAGTTACCAACACTGTAAAATAGTCTACAATATTATCAAAACAGGTAGGAACAATAATTATAAAGAAAATAACATGAAGATATACCGTATACATCTATCGATGAATCCAGAAAGGAAACGGTCAACGGGTTCGCGAGTAACAACCGTAAACTTCCAGTCGTTCAATTGGCGTGTTGTGATACGTAACGTCCGTCGCATATCATATACAGATTTGAATTCATTACGTCCTTCACAAAGTCTGTAGAAAATTTGCTTTCTATATTTTCTCTTAGCTAACCTAGTTATTTTAAAAAGTATGAGAACCTTATATCTGAATACTCCCTCAGTAAATTTCTTCCAGCGTCAATGAACTCTTTTTGACGTAGGAGAAAACAGAAAATGGCTGACATTACTGTTGACATACTTTTCTGGATTACGCATGACATGAGGAGGTGATTAGGTGCCGTCTAAAAGATAGTCACTAAACTAGAAAACATGGATAAAATTCATAAACAATGGTATCAGGAATAAGCGAAAGTTTGCGAATAGGACAAATAAAAACATACAACGACAAGTGGACGAATCCTAGCAAAAGGTCGAACGCATTCTCCATGCTTCTCTTCACACATTTCAAGAGCTGTAAAGCCAGGAAACTGTCGTGGAGGCAACGGCTGTAGTAGTTCAGTGTTGTAACTTATTATGAAATATCCAACTAAGATGTTATTTTTTGTACATATATGAGTATCTGTGTGACTGACTGTGAAGATAGGAAAGATAACTCTTTCCAATCCTCAAAGTAGAAATTTAAATACATATCAAATAACTTATAAGATATACATCCGAATTGTTGGCAAGGAGTAGATCAATGTTGTCTAAATCTTCCTTGACGTATAAAATTGATTTCTCTTGTGCGCTGTAGCTCTCATTAGCACGTGCAATTTTTTCCTCTGAAGGGGCCTGAATATTTCAAAATAATGGAATTATCATCTTTTCGAATATACAACAAAGCATAATAACTTATAAAGTACCCTATTAGATGCTGCAAAGCATATAACGAACCTCAAATCCAAAATCAATGTCCGTAGTTTCATTGAAACCCATCAGTACCCGAAATATCATTGCTATGACCAAAACTATACCAATAGCTAGCAAAATAGAGTAGAATTTATTTGATTTTGTTAATGATCCGGATGTTTCTCTAAAAGTTATTAAATGCTTCATTTCTAAACTCAATCTTAACTAAGAAATAATATGAAAAGTATCTCTCGTAAACAAAATATATAAGTAAAATTAAAACCCACTCACCTCATGATCCTATTAGGGAAACACGACACGCTTAGTTATCTTCAAATCTCAGCACCTCACGCCTATACGATATTCCTGTATCCGATTACTTCTTCCCATTCAGAATCGAACCGATTTCAAATGGTGGAACAATACTTGAATTTCCCTGAGATTCCTACGCGATGTAGAGAAAAAACTACCCATTAAGCATATAGTGGTAGCAGATCTCAATTCTTGGCAGCTATTTAGCCTGCTGATTAGATAAATTGAAGGTCATACATCATAAAATCCCAAATCTGCTGAAATCTCTTGAAAAATAATAGTATTAAGAACTATTTAATTATGCGAGTTATCTCACCCTGGAAAGCAATTATCGTATAATTAGTCCTTTCTTGAACCATATCCTCAGAAGAATACTGTTCTCAATTCTTTATAAAAATCAATTTCATTAATTATACTACATGAATTAAACGTTTATAGTTCCATGAAAGTAATATAGTCATTGAAACATTAAAAACTGTCCCAGAAAAAAGTATACTATGAAAAGACTACCTTCACGTTCACCAACAAATACGTAGACAATGAACTCTTAATACCCACTTATATAAATGATACAAGGGATATACTTCATTAGAACAGAGCTAAGAATACAAACTACATTTATTTTTAGATTTAATACTAAGCCTACGTCAATTTTTTCAGCTGCTTCTACAATGTCTGGTAAATTGTATGGTACAAGTAGGGTAAACAAGTATGAATGTGGAAATTATACTTAACATATATATTGCAAAAAATATTCAGAGATTAATTGTTAATAGTCTATCTGAAGTATCTAGTGGGTAAAGTAAGAATTGCACTGACAGTTATGTCCCAAATATTCGCAGATGTTGGTTTTTATCGGTTATATACTAGCTTTGTCTACTGGTAAGTTATATTGAATTTATGTAAAAGTTTTTTTCAAAAATCAACAAATAGAAAACTTGGGGCTGAGACTTTATTCTTAGGTATTTTTTAAAAGATGCATTGCATGTGTAGTGTGTTTCTAATACCATGTTCATACTATGATTTGCAATCTTCGCTATTTTACGTGTTTTAAATATTTTGTGCAAAATTTGTTTGAATTAAGAATCAAAAAAGTTTTATAGTTGATTTGTAGCAACTTAGAACTAGATAATGAAGAGATCTTCAAAAAAGATACTGATTCTATCGGCATCTTCGCCAGTACGAGAATAAAAAGAATCGAAATTACAAAATGAGAGTACGAAATTAGCATCGAATTTCCACTTCAGTACTTTGTATCCTATAATTGTATAAAAACCATATTACACCAATGTTCACTGAAACATATCGTAATAAAAAACCCGTATGATCTACTTCCTAACATTAACACTGGTTGAAAATGGAGCATTGATCTTGCGATGAAGTCTTCGAGGTAGAGTTGAGATCCAAAAATTCTAGACGTTCAAAAGAAGATATCACACATAGTATTAAGTTGAGAAGCTAGTCAAGATTATGTTGAGATAGTCGAATTCCGGATATATAATGCTATTTCCGGATAACGGTTTAAAGCGAATTTTGCCAATAATTCAAAATCAAAAATCAAAGATTCACGACAGATGACCACCAGGATTTCAGCCACAATATTTTTTCTAAGTATCTTGTCCAAAAGTACTAGATGAATCTCAATGCATAACAGTGTTGATTATACCTTTATTCATTAATTTACGATAATCACTAGTAGATTTTTATGCTTATTTTTTAACCAAACGGTCTAAATCAGGCAAAGGATAATTGAGCAGTTTGTAGTCGAAATAAAATAATCTGACGAGTAACTCCATTAGGTAGGGACTTCCACGCAACCTTTTCTCAAGAAATAAACGAGATGCACTAGACACAGTGCTATGTGCGGTTCGTCCCGATTTGAGACTATTTGTTATATATGCAAGAGAAGAGGATGAAACCTAAATGGGAATTTATTATCGAAAAACCAAAAGAATCAAAGCAAGATTGTACCAATTGTTCTCTCAATATTCACCAACGATAAACCCACATTTTGCTTTCCTAGTATCCTAGTTAGATCTTCCAGAAGGGTATCCCCTGGATCATTCGAATATCGGATGAACTCATATTTTCCATAAAAAGTTTCCATATTACATCTCCTAAACACAAGCAGTAAAATTACTATTCCAGTGATGATAGTGGTAAAAGTAATAAATAAGACACTAATAAATGTACCAATTTTGTGGAAACACATGCAGATCTTCGATAGAAAACCGTGGTTTGAGCAGACTATGCTCTTCAGAATACGCATACTCTAGTGCTCTAAATAATATCACAACATTTACGAAAGAAACAAAATAAAGTCATTAAGTGAATACAAACAAAAAAGAAAGTGGAAAAATAATGTTTCAAGGTATTTTCTACAACCTTTTATATTCGGTCTCAAGAAAACACGTCATATTTATGCCGCATCCTGCACATGAGTCACCAACACTGTAAAATAGTCTACAATATTATCAAAACAGGTAGGAACAATAATTATAAAGAAAATAACATGAAGATATACCGTATACATCTATCGATGAATCCAGAAAGGAAACGGTCAACGGGTTCGCGAGTAACAACCGTAAACTTCCAGTCGTTCAATTGGCGTGTTGTGATACGTAACGTCCGTCGCATATCATATACAGATTTGAATTCATTACGTCCTTCACAAAGTCTGTAGAAAATTTGCTTTCTATATTTTCTCTTAGCTAACCTAGTTATTTTAAAAAGTATGAGAACCTTATATCTGAATACTCCCTCAGTAAATTTCTTCCAGCGTCAATGAACTCTTTTTGACGTAGGAGAAAACAGAAAATGGCTGACATTACTGTTGACATACTTTTCTGGATTACGCATGACATGAGGAGGTGATTAGGTGCCGTCTAAAAGATAGTCACTAAACTAGAAAACATGGATAAAATTCATAAACAATGGTATCAGGAATAAGCGAAAGTTTGCGAATAGGACAAATAAAAACATACAACGACAAGTGGACGAATCCTAGCAAAAGGTCGAACGCATTCTCCATGCTTCTCTTCACACATTTCAAGAGCTGTAAAGCCAGGAAACTGTCGTGGAGGCAACGGCTGTAGTAGTTCAGTGTTGTAACTTATTATGAAATATCCAACTAAGATGTTATTTTTTGTACATATATGAGTATCTGTGTGACTGACTGTGAAGATAGGAAAGATAACTCTTTCCAATCCTCAAAGTAGAAATTTAAATACATATCAAATAACTTATAAGATATACATCCGAATTGTTGGCAAGGAGTAGATCAATGTTGTCTAAATCTTCCTTGACGTATAAAATTGATTTCTCTTGTGCGCTGTAGCTCTCATTAGCACGTGCAATTTTTTCCTCTGAAGGGGCCTGAATATTTCAAAATAATGGAATTATCATCTTTTCGAATATACAACAAAGCATAATAACTTATAAAGTACCCTATTAGATGCTGCAAAGCATATAACGAACCTCAAATCCAAAATCAATGTCCGTAGTTTCATTGAAACCCATCAGTACCCGAAATATCATTGCTATGACCAAAACTATACCAATAGCTAGCAAAATAGAGTAGAATTTATTTGATTTTGTTAATGATCCGGATGTTTCTCTAAAAGTTATTAAATGCTTCATTTCTAAACTCAATCTTAACTAAGAAATAATATGAAAAGTATCTCTCGTAAACAAAATATATAAGTAAAATTAAAACCCACTCACCTCATGATCCTATTAGGGAAACACGACACGCTTAGTTATCTTCAAATCTCAGCACCTCACGCCTATACGATATTCCTGTATCCGATTACTTCTTCCCATTCAGAATCGAACCGATTTCAAATGGTGGAACAATACTTGAATTTCCCTGAGATTCCTACGCGATGTAGAGAAAAAACTACCCATTAAGCATATAGTGGTAGCAGATCTCAATTCTTGGCAGCTATTTAGCCTGCTGATTAGATAAATTGAAGGTCATACATCATAAAATCCCAAATCTGCTGAAATCTCTTGAAAAATAATAGTATTAAGAACTATTTAATTATGCGAGTTATCTCACCCTGGAAAGCAATTATCGTATAATTAGTCCTTTCTTGAACCATATCCTCAGAAGAATACTGTTCTCAATTCTTTATAAAAATCAATTTCATTAATTATACTACATGAATTAAACGTTTATAGTTCCATGAAAGTAATATAGTCATTGAAACATTAAAAACTGTCCCAGAAAAAAGTATACTATGAAAAGACTACCTTCACGTTCACCAACAAATACGTAGACAATGAACTCTTAATACCCACTTATATAAATGATACAAGGGATATACTTCATTAGAACAGAGCTAAGAATACAAACTACATTTATTTTTAGATTTAATACTAAGCCTACGTCAATTTTTTCAGCTGCTTCTACAATGTCTGGTAAATTGTATGGTACAAGTAGGGTAAACAAGTATGAATGTGGAAATTATACTTAACATATATATTGCAAAAAATATTCAGAGATTAATTGTTAATAGTCTATCTGAAGTATCTAGTGGGTAAAGTAAGAATTGCACTGACAGTTATGTCCCAAATATTCGCAGATGTTGGTTTTTATCGGTTATATACTAGCTTTGTCTACTGGTAAGTTATATTGAATTTATGTAAAAGTTTTTTTCAAAAATCAACAAATAGAAAACTTGGGGCTGAGACTTTATTCTTAGGTATTTTTTAAAAGATGCATTGCATGTGTAGTGTGTTTCTAATACCATGTTCATACTATGATTTGCAATCTTCGCTATTTTACGTGTTTTAAATATTTTGTGCAAAATTTGTTTGAATTAAGAATCAAAAAAGTTTTATAGTTGATTTGTAGCAACTTAGAACTAGATAATGAAGAGATCTTCAAAAAAGATACTGATTCTATCGGCATCTTCGCCAGTACGAGAATAAAAAGAATCGAAATTACAAAATGAGAGTACGAAATTAGCATCGAATTTCCACTTCAGTACTTTGTATCCTATAATTGTATAAAAACCATATTACACCAATGTTCACTGAAACATATCGTAATAAAAAACCCGTATGATCTACTTCCTAACATTAACACTGGTTGAAAATGGAGCATTGATCTTGCGATGAAGTCTTCGAGGTAGAGTTGAGATCCAAAAATTCTAGACGTTCAAAAGAAGATATCACACATAGTATTAAGTTGAGAAGCTAGTCAAGATTATGTTGAGATAGTCGAATTCCGGATATATAATGCTATTTCCGGATAACGGTTTAAAGCGAATTTTGCCAATAATTCAAAATCAAAAATCAAAGATTCACGACAGATGACCACCAGGATTTCAGCCACAATATTTTTTCTAAGTATCTTGTCCAAAAGTACTAGATGAATCTCAATGCATAACAGTGTTGATTATACCTTTATTCATTAATTTACGATAATCACTAGTAGATTTTTATGCTTATTTTTTAACCAAACGGTCTAAATCAGGCAAAGGATAATTGAGCAGTTTGTAGTCGAAATAAAATAATCTGACGAGTAACTCCATTAGGTAGGGACTTCCACGCAACCTTTTCTCAAGAAATAAACGAGATGCACTAGACACAGTGCTATGTGCGGTTCGTCCCGATTTGAGACTATTTGTTATATATGCAAGAGAAGAGGATGAAACCTAAATGGGAATTTATTATCGAAAAACCAAAAGAATCAAAGCAAGATTGTACCAATTGTTCTCTCAATATTCACCAACGATAAACCCACATTTTGCTTTCCTAGTATCCTAGTTAGATCTTCCAGAAGGGTATCCCCTGGATCATTCGAATATCGGATGAACTCATATTTTCCATAAAAAGTTTCCATATTACATCTCCTAAACACAAGCAGTAAAATTACTATTCCAGTGATGATAGTGGTAAAAGTAATAAATAAGACACTAATAAATGTACCAATTTTGTGGAAACACATGCAGATCTTCGATAGAAAACCGTGGTTTGAGCAGACTATGCTCTTCAGAATACGCATACTCTAGTGCTCTAAATAATATCACAACATTTACGAAAGAAACAAAATAAAGTCATTAAGTGAATACAAACAAAAAAGAAAGTGGAAAAATAATGTTTCAAGGTATTTTCTACAACCTTTTATATTCGGTCTCAAGAAAACACGTCATATTTATGCCGCATCCTGCACATGAGTCACCAACACTGTAAAATAGTCTACAATATTATCAAAACAGGTAGGAACAATAATTATAAAGAAAATAACATGAAGATATACCGTATACATCTATCGATGAATCCAGAAAGGAAACGGTCAACGGGTTCGCGAGTAACAACCGTAAACTTCCAGTCGTTCAATTGGCGTGTTGTGATACGTAACGTCCGTCGCATATCATATACAGATTTGAATTCATTACGTCCTTCACAAAGTCTGTAGAAAATTTGCTTTCTATATTTTCTCTTAGCTAACCTAGTTATTTTAAAAAGTATGAGAACCTTATATCTGAATACTCCCTCAGTAAATTTCTTCCAGCGTCAATGAACTCTTTTTGACGTAGGAGAAAACAGAAAATGGCTGACATTACTGTTGACATACTTTTCTGGATTACGCATGACATGAGGAGGTGATTAGGTGCCGTCTAAAAGATAGTCACTAAACTAGAAAACATGGATAAAATTCATAAACAATGGTATCAGGAATAAGCGAAAGTTTGCGAATAGGACAAATAAAAACATACAACGACAAGTGGACGAATCCTAGCAAAAGGTCGAACGCATTCTCCATGCTTCTCTTCACACATTTCAAGAGCTGTAAAGCCAGGAAACTGTCGTGGAGGCAACGGCTGTAGTAGTTCAGTGTTGTAACTTATTATGAAATATCCAACTAAGATGTTATTTTTTGTACATATATGAGTATCTGTGTGACTGACTGTGAAGATAGGAAAGATAACTCTTTCCAATCCTCAAAGTAGAAATTTAAATACATATCAAATAACTTATAAGATATACATCCGAATTGTTGGCAAGGAGTAGATCAATGTTGTCTAAATCTTCCTTGACGTATAAAATTGATTTCTCTTGTGCGCTGTAGCTCTCATTAGCACGTGCAATTTTTTCCTCTGAAGGGGCCTGAATATTTCAAAATAATGGAATTATCATCTTTTCGAATATACAACAAAGCATAATAACTTATAAAGTACCCTATTAGATGCTGCAAAGCATATAACGAACCTCAAATCCAAAATCAATGTCCGTAGTTTCATTGAAACCCATCAGTACCCGAAATATCATTGCTATGACCAAAACTATACCAATAGCTAGCAAAATAGAGTAGAATTTATTTGATTTTGTTAATGATCCGGATGTTTCTCTAAAAGTTATTAAATGCTTCATTTCTAAACTCAATCTTAACTAAGAAATAATATGAAAAGTATCTCTCGTAAACAAAATATATAAGTAAAATTAAAACCCACTCACCTCATGATCCTATTAGGGAAACACGACACGCTTAGTTATCTTCAAATCTCAGCACCTCACGCCTATACGATATTCCTGTATCCGATTACTTCTTCCCATTCAGAATCGAACCGATTTCAAATGGTGGAACAATACTTGAATTTCCCTGAGATTCCTACGCGATGTAGAGAAAAAACTACCCATTAAGCATATAGTGGTAGCAGATCTCAATTCTTGGCAGCTATTTAGCCTGCTGATTAGATAAATTGAAGGTCATACATCATAAAATCCCAAATCTGCTGAAATCTCTTGAAAAATAATAGTATTAAGAACTATTTAATTATGCGAGTTATCTCACCCTGGAAAGCAATTATCGTATAATTAGTCCTTTCTTGAACCATATCCTCAGAAGAATACTGTTCTCAATTCTTTATAAAAATCAATTTCATTAATTATACTACATGAATTAAACGTTTATAGTTCCATGAAAGTAATATAGTCATTGAAACATTAAAAACTGTCCCAGAAAAAAGTATACTATGAAAAGACTACCTTCACGTTCACCAACAAATACGTAGACAATGAACTCTTAATACCCACTTATATAAATGATACAAGGGATATACTTCATTAGAACAGAGCTAAGAATACAAACTACATTTATTTTTAGATTTAATACTAAGCCTACGTCAATTTTTTCAGCTGCTTCTACAATGTCTGGTAAATTGTATGGTACAAGTAGGGTAAACAAGTATGAATGTGGAAATTATACTTAAAACATTATCTAAAATTCAAAAGAAAAACGCAAATAAATAGATTCATGAGATTTGAGGAAATAGGTAGCTGCATAACATGCTGAATTTTCCTTTCCTTATTTAGTTAAGTCGTTCCAATAAATCTATGATGCGCTCAATAGATCGGCATCCACTACTCTTCGAACTCTAAAATCTCATATACATATGTTAAGAAATTACTAAAGAACTAATACTCTTTTAATACGAACAATTTAATGCATATTACCGCTATTTTCATGAACTCGAGGAATCGTTGGAGTTGATCAATCATAGGAATGAGTGAACCTCCTTCAAGATTAGCACGAACAATCGAAGCGTACTCCTACGATAAAAAAATAATCACTTTGTTCCACTGAAACTTCTAATAGTTATCTCACCTCATTCTGTTGTAAAAGGCATCCAATTAACAGTGCCACATAAGATGCCACTACGCTATCTTCCATATGAGCAGATGCCTTAAAATAGGGTATGATAAATAACAATTATAAAAGAATATCATTTCATATACCACAAGCTACAAATTCCGACCTTATTCATAGCACTCTGCACTGCATGCAACATTTCACTTTCACTTAAGTCTTGAATTTTTCCTCTATCTAACCGTCCATCATCTCTATCCTCATCATCACTGTCATCTTTCCCATCATCAATTGGTTCCTGAAATAAAGACGTTATTTCATTAATTCGTAGATTCTTCAATATTAATAAACTGAAATACTCGATAGTATATTAAAAAGCAGGAAATACTATTGAAATTTTCTGTCTAACACATTCTAGCCCTCACCAGTTAAAAATACTTTCATGCTTATTAATTAAGATATCATTTTTGATTACCATTCACTTATGGATATAGTAGACCTATCTGAAGGCTTTTTGGCCTCTAATAGACTAACTGGTTACTTTCAGCAATAATTTAAATATCTAAATACTTGAGATAATTAAGACAGCTCAGAAATATTAGAAATACAATTAATACAAGGCTTTGAGGTAATATTCCCCAAAAACTATTTAATAATCTTTGTGAATTTATTTTGATTTGAACTAAGAATGCAATGCGTAAAGTTAAACTTCGTTATGAATAAATCATTAAATAAGTCTACGCTAGTAACTCCTAATATTCCTGTAATTACTGCCAATGATACGCATGATTAATTGACCTCGACATTTTCTATGCATAAGTCGTTGGAAGTTTATAAAAAATCAAGTCTTCAAATGTACATTATTTTTTAGCTAGGACATTAACCAACTAGCATTTGTAATCAACACACTTCGAATGCCAGATCCTTGTCTAAATCTTCATCAATATTTCGTGCTTTGGCCTCATGAACAGTAAAAAGCTGAAATAACATTAGTGCAACAATTTTACTTATAAATTAAATAATCAAGAAAAAATAACGAATTATTTAAGAATATTTACATACTTTAGACAGAGCATCTAAGGCCTTTTCCTCCTTTTCCACTGAACCCTCCAGTAAATACACTTTTACATTAGTATCAATGAGTTTTCGTCGATTAGAGTTGCACCGCTCCACCAAATTTACTAATAACGAGGTTAACTAAAACTTTTGTAAAGTAATATCCCCTCATAGTTTAATCACAGTAAAAAAATATTACTTTATATTTTCCTTTATTATCAGCAGTGTGTATGAAAATAAATGCCTGCTGATTACTCACTAACCATTACATACAAGTCGAATTTCTTTTCCGCTGGAGCAAATTTGGGAGCAAGGAATGTGTAAGAGGAAAGGCAAAGAGGTAAGAATCCAGGCATTTGGCCCAACTTTGTGCAACATAATTCTTGAAATCATGAATTCATACATTAAGTATAAACATAATTATAATTAATACTAACCATTTTCATGTGATAAGTTCATAAGTACTCTGGCCATAAGTGACAGGCAAGCAATATGAGATCTTATTAATGCCGACTCAGCATCACAACGAGATATAGTTTCATGAATTATTGACATCAACCTTTAATTGGCATATACACCATAGTTATATGAATAATAACTAGAAACAATAGGATATAATTCTAATAATACATCGTTTATGTCTAAAAAAAAATGCCTATAAATACATAAGTTAAATCTCCACTTACTTCCCACACATTTGAATAAGTAAGCTTCCTCTATGAGATATGAGGAAAGCTTGATTCTTTTTGTGAAACAAAGTGCACTAGAATAATATTAGTATTTTAGTGGCTTTACAACTTTTTTTAATGATTTACAGAAACATTCCGAAAAACTTGCAATTTAAAATCACATTTTTATGGTTTTATATCTATTTAATAACTCACAGTTTCAAGAATTCGAAAACATCTTTCCAGAAGGATAAGTTGTTGAATGGTTTCTATTTCGACTAATTTATCATGCAACATTCGAAGAACAATTTTTTCGACTGAAACCAAAAAAAAATATTGCTTGAAAACAGAAAGAAAAAGGAATAAGAGAAAACAGTATTTTTTAAATTATTACTACTTAAAGGATTTAAATCAAAAATTATAACACTTATCTGTTAGCACAAAAGTAGAATTGTTTAAAATAAATCATGGAATAAAAAAATGAGAAGATCATAAGAAATAGAAAAGAAATGGTAATAATTTGAAACTAAAATAACAACCTTTTCCAACAACCCACTGCAATACTCCCAAGTTTAGCATCTCTGTCTTAAGTCCTTCATCAGAACTTCTGGCAAGAACAAATACCAGTGCCTCGAGAACCAAGGATGACGGCTATAATATTTAATGTCAAATAATACTTACCTAGATATAATAATAAAAATATAACAATAACCAAATTTCAGTATTTACCGTAATGTTATCACCAGCTATCTCGAATATGATTTTTTTTCCCGCTGCCTCCATTTTTTCCAAATAACTAGTAAAAACTTCGTTAACCTATAATAGTATATAGAGGATTAGTTAACACTGCTCAACTATAATCCTAAAAAATTTAGCAACGTGAATAATACGCTTATATAGCACCATCTGATAAATCACTGTTAGCATGTTAATTTCCAGCACTTTGCGTTTTCCCTAATTTAAGTATTTTCGTTATAGAACACTAATAAATATGGTATATTTTGAAGACCCAGATAGGATTACTAGTTGTTTCTGGAAAATGTAATTCTCTGCTGAAAATGATTAACGCGCTAGGATTTATTGAAAATAATATCCATTCCATGTTAGAATATTAATAATTAATTAATGACAAATTCCTATTAAAAACAAAGAAGTTCTAAGTAAAAAAAATGAACCAACCATTCTAGCATACTTTTCTTGTTCGGAATCTCTTTCAAGTTTCTCAATACGAAGTAATTGAGTGAGTAGACGGAGTGAGTGTGTGTCGACCGCCATTGAGATAAAGTCGCGAGACATCAAATAGACAACAGTTGCAGCGCATAGTGCCAAATTCTACATTTCTTATTCAAAGGTAATATTTTTCAGAAGACATTGACATCAATATGCATGGATGACAGATATATGACAGATATATGACAGATATATAACAGACCTGATTCAGTGGGGCATCTGCTAAACCTTTGAATAGGCTATTGACCATTCCTTCGCTACGAATAAATTGTCGAAATTCAGCAGAAATACATTTTCGAGCCAAAGATAAAGCGCTGAAAAAAAATAAAGCATATTCTACATTTTTTAGAGAAGTAAGTAGTGTCACCATCAAACCTACCTAAGGCATTTAACATTAATTGATGAGTCCCCATTCATAGTACTCAGAATATATTCAATATCCTGTTTGAAATCATCGTGTTCACCCGATTCCAAACATTGGTAAGCCTCCTTCACATTACGTACGCGAGCTTCGGATGCATGAGCATAATTTGCGCGGCGCTGAAAACAAGTTTACCTTAAAATATAGATTTAAGAATAAATTTTTTTAAATATGGACTTTTACAGCAGCAGATGTTGAGACGAATATCCTAGTTGAAGTCCGTTTGTCGTTTTCTTCATCATCTTTATTACGACCATCATCATTATCATCACCATCATCATCATTATTATTATCCTCATCATCATCTGTCGCAGTCCATTTGTGCTGATAGACTGGTTTTCTTTCTTTATGTAGCAAAAACTTGGAACAATTCGGCGGTGCTAAAATTTCATAATTCTAATACCTAGACTAATTTACTAACATTTCACCAAAATCTGTTACCAACATGTTTCAGACAATAACTTTGTTCTCTTTAGTGAAGGTGGTGGGAGTTCAACATCGTCTTCGGCGAAGTCAAATGTGGAAGAACTCCAGGTTTTTTTCTGTGGTGATAGTAATTGTAGACTAGTTGGTTGAGACATTCTAGAACACAGAATGCTTCTCAATTTAAAAATAAATATTATTTCAAATCCAATAATTTGTATAATAACATTTTCTTCTAAATCTTGAATTTGTATCAAATTATTGAATATTGTTAAATAATATTAAATTCTTACCTGTCATTAAACTCAGATGATTGAATATTACTATGGTCAGATGAAACATGAAAATACGGAGAAATGTCATCTTCGCTACTGCTAGACAGACCCTTCAGATAAAAATCAAATTTTCTATACAAGTATACTCAAATTTCAAAAACAACATGGTAACAAACGTTATCAATATCAGCAGCTCCATCAGTAGAAAGACTTTCTGGCAGACTAACGGGTGGAGAAAATACTTGTACGGGAGAAGTTCGACGAACTTGTGGATCCGAAACTTTTAAAAAATTACATATAATTTATGGCTCACACAGCAAATTTAAATACTCTTTTTCAAATGCTAAAATATAAGATAAAAGCCCTACCCGAAGGTAACAACGAATCTAAAGTTGGAGAACTATTTGTGGGTGAAGCAATAATGGCCTTTTGGAATCGTTTTCGGGCAACACTGTAGTAAACACATATTGACAAATCTTTTCATAGCATGTATTTATGAAATCAATACATTACAGTAAGTTAGTGCATCAAAGAAGAAAATAGTTCCCTGATAATTAAAGCAATGCTTACGGCTTTGAAAATGCGGCATCAAATAGAGATGAAGCTTTAGATTCTGGTGCAAAATTTCCGAAGGAACGAGCTGTTTTTGGACTGAAGCTAGAACCACCAGAAGACGACATAAGCGTCTACTACAAATACTTCCTAAATAACACATCTATAATGAAGTAATTAAATAAATAAGCAATAAACTAATAAATAACAAAACAGTATTCTCATATATTGATAGAAATAAGTATAATATAAGAACAGAAACACCTAAACCATGATCCCCACAATAACCTAACCAACATAAATAATTGGCTTCCAGCCAATATTTCTACCATAAATTATTATTTTCGCCTTGAGAAATTTTGCCTGCACATCGATTATGATTTGGCTAACATCCAAGTGGGTGTGGCATGGGCATCCTTCCCGCGCATTTTTCTCGGTTTGGCGTCTTTTGGAGGTTAGGTAAATGTAAACGATTCTAATTACTACCAAGATTAATTGTTCTGTCGAGATCAGTTCGATCTGGAATTTATTTTGATCAAAAACTATGTAAATGAAAGTTAGTGGTATTAAGTGTAAATTAATGGATGTCAATTTACATTAAGTCTATTATATTTGTTCCTTAATTTCCAGCTTTTAATTCTAGAATTACCAGTCATAAGAACTCGACTGGTTTAATTTTAGTGGTTGTTTTATGAAACAAAAATCGTATAACATTTGTGTTTATTACTTATGTGGCTATAACGCTTTTTTTATCAGCGATTGAGTATGGCTGGAGGAAAAGGAAAAGCAGGGAAAGATTCTGGGAAGGCTAAGTCAAAAGTGATCTCCCGTAGTGCACGAGCTGGTTTACAATTTCCTGTTGGAAGAATTCATCGTTTTTTAAAGCAAAGAACAACTTCACATGGTCGAGTTGGGGCCACTGCTGCCGTATATAGGTGAGATTAGAATTCTCAGTTAGTTGTATTCAAGTGTGATTTTAAAATAATGTTTCTTATAGTTAGTATATCACATATAGCAAAAATATAGATTTATTTTAGCTGTATATTCATAGTTATTGTTTATTATTTTTGAAAGTTACAAATGTTATCATGAAAGACTTTATTTAGTGCTGCTATTTTGGAATATTTAACTGCTGAAGTTCTTGAGCTGGCTGGAAATGCATCGAAAGATCTTAAGGTGAAGAGAATCACTCCAAGACATCTTCATCTAGCTATTCGGGGTGATGAAGAGCTGGATACTCTTATTAAAGCAACAATTGCAGGAGGAGGTTAGAATTCTCACAGTAGATCTGTATAATTAAATGTAATACCCTATTAATTTTAGGAGTTATTCCTCATATTCACCGCTACCTAATGAATAAGAAAGGACAACCTCAACCTGGTCAGAAGCAGGCAGCTCAGTGATTTGTTGTGAATATACCACCTAATTATTTTATAGCTAGCGCTGTTAATTCCTGAAAACATTGTTTTGAAGTAAAAATCTATTGTATTCTTGTATGTAGCGGTAGGGAGATTTTATGTACTTGAAGTGTTGTAGTTTAATATCGAAGTGTGTTTACTGATCTTTTAACGTTGCTGTTTATGCTACTCAGACCTGCCACTAATTGAATAACATTGTCAGTTCTATTTATTGGTCATCATTTGCTTTCCAGATTTCATCTGTACACTTTTGTATGTTTTACTCTCTCCGTTGAGAATAAAGATCTCGGGATTTAGTGTATGTAGTACTGGGGCGGGGTTTTATCGTACGCGTGGAGTGTCGTACTTGCGATGAATGTTTTATTGATTGGGCAATGGTCGGGTGAGAGCCACATGTTAGTTTGAGGTGTTGGTAGGTTTTTTTTGTCAAACAAGTAGAATCTGATTTCAATATGTGTATTGAGTTTAAGACATTGCAGTATAACCTGGTAATATTGTGAAGATCGGCCTATGTTTTAATTCGACGTGTGATGGCAACTACGGACGTAGCACAGTCGCAAAATGAGATCACTATCACTGAATCAAAAATCCAAAAGAATAAACCGAAAGGTGTTTTTACCTTTAAATTTTGGTACTAGTGAGTAGGATTATTGAGAGATCTACAACGTTGTTTCATTATTAAACTTGAACTCTAAGTGCTTATTCTAGAGACTTATACTTTTTTGAGAAATAAAATGGTTTTGTATAGCGAGTAGACTTCGTCAGCAGAAATTACCGGCGTGGCAGCCTATTCTAACCGCATCAACTGTTATACCGACAGTTATTGGTATAGGGATTATTTTTATTCCTATTGGGATCGCATTGTTCCTCGCCTCTAATTCAGGTTAGCTTATTGCTCTTGTTTTTGAAATTTTTAACTGAAAGCAATTCACAACTTCGTTTTAGTACAAGAGTACACCCTGGACTATACTCACTGTTCTTTGCAATCTGAGTGTACATTGAAATTCAGTATTACTGATCAAATGAAGGGAAGTTATCACTTTTTTGTTTAAACTAACCTAAATAGTGTTTTATATTTATTTTAGGGTGATGTATATATATACTACTATTTGGAGAATTTCTATCAAAATCATCGCCGATACGTAAAGAGTCGAAATGATAAACAGTATCTTGGTAACCTCAATGTAAGGTTTTTAAATGCATAACTTCAAAAAAAAGTTTATTATAACATAAATTAGGTCATAATTGCTTTTATATGTACCTTACATTGTTTTCGGTTATTTGCAGGAAGTTTCTGATTGCGAACCTTTTGCTTATAAAGAGATAGATGGAAAGTTTGTACCTATTGCACCATGTGGAGCCATTGCAAATTCTATGTTTAATGGTGAAGCTTTAATGCACCTTTTTATTCTTCAAGGTTCCGTTAGATGTTTATGCCCTATATGTACTGTTTTCAGACACTTACATATTATATTACCAAGGACAACCAGTACCCATAACTACGAATGGGGTGAATTTATTTGATTATATATTGCATGTTTTAATTGTGGATTTGAAATATTTTACTGTATTGTTAACTACTGACGTTTATACCAGGTTCTCTGGGATGTTGATAACTATAGAAAATTTAAAAACCCTATCGGTAATGATAATGATCTATGTTCTGCATTTAAGGTAAGAAACATATTTGTTAGAATTTTACTTGTGTATTATTGTATATATAGATATTCAAAGTTAAATTTAGAATACTACAAAGCCACCAAATTGGAGTGAGGAACCTTGTAACATAGGCGGCTTTAAAAATGTGGATTTTATTGTCTGGATGCGCACAGCGGCGCTTCCTAGCTTCCGTAAATTATGGCGATTGGTTGATAGAAGTACTAATCCTATGTTCAAGGATGGGTTACCACCTGGCAATTACACTGTTCACGTAACTAATAGTTAGTTTAAGAATAATTCTTATTGTTTTATTCGTGTAATTTATCCTTTTTAAGATTACCCTGTGAGATTATTTGATGGAAGAAAGGCTGTGATAATCAGTACCACAAGTTGGGCAGGAGGAAAGAATTCGTTTTTGGGCATAGCCTATCTTGTTGTTGGATCATTGGCCATTGTACTAGGAATTATATTTATTATCATACACGTAAAATTTGGTCACTCGTAAGTATATATATCTGTTAATCTAATGTCTAAGTATTTATTTGCATGCATATTAAAATCACTATGCTTGGTATTTTCAGTGTGAACGAGCTAAGCAACGTTTCTGGAACTCGCTGATAGCCTATAAGATTGAAGTATCGTACATATTTTTCAATGCATCCTTATCTAGGCTCATTTGTATTGATTGCTTAATATGCAAACGTTGCTATTTTGTATTAATTAAATTATGTACACTTTATTAAAATTAATGCATAGGTGGTAACGGCATATACTTATTGAAATACTAAAGATAACTGGAGTCGAATATTATTATAGTATACCTATGAAAGTCAAATTTACACAAAAAAAATGGTTAAAAGGATAATTTAGCCTAGTTCCTTTGATAATAAATCAACTTAGGTGAAATTAGGATTCTCCACCATTCAATTATGCTCCTAAAGGAGAAATACCTCTTCTGTGACTTTACTATTATATACTGTTATTATGCCTTATTTATCAGCGATATTTGTTTACTTTAAATGTTAAAATTTTGCTCGATGATTTTTAGAGGTTCTGACAAAAATATAAGTGTTTTCATTTATGTGTAATAATTGTTCTCACGAGAGTATTTCATCCTTAATTATTTATTATAAGAATAAGAGTCGAATCATCGTTACTTTCCTTGTATCTCGCAATTGCGATTTGCCTATGCTGTATATACTATATTAGCATGCAAACATGGCATTTCTCCAGAGGGTCGCGGCACTTTCCCGCCCGCTTTCGGTATTGATCGCGTGTGGCGCACGCGCTATGCACCGTCCATTTTGCAATATTACCTTAGTATACGCAGTTTGGTCTATTTTGAGTAGGATAATTTGGTTCCACGACTTATTGTTTCGGTGTTATTGATTAGTTAAATGCACAGTTAATCTTATTTTATTGTTGTGTCCATATAATTTTTAGGTGTTTATTTGGCTTAAATGTCTCGTCGTGACATTGAAACGAAAGTCTACATTGGTGGACTGCCACATGATGCTACGTCACAAGAAGTACTAAGTTTGAATACATTTGTCTGGTATGATGCAAGTTTAAAATTTCTGGTAATATATAGTACCAGAGAATCCTTTTAAAAAAAATTTTAGATTGAGGATGTTTTTCATCGTTTTGGACGTATTCGTAAAGTATGGGTAGCTCGTCGTCCTCCAGGATTCGCTTTCGTCGAGTTTGAAGATACTAGGGATGCTGAGGATGCTGTGAAAGCACTTGATGGGTCGTAAGTATCGTTAACTATATGTGTATGCTAACATTTCGATAATTTGTCTAAAGTATTATTTAAATATTAGCTGTTTTATGCCTATTATCTATAGTAGGATCTGTGGAGTACGTGCTCGTGTAGAGTTATCACATGGAAAACGTCGTAATGGTGGAGGAGGGTTCGGTGGACGTGGCGGAGGTTATGGCAGTGGTTATGGAGGTGGATATGGTGGACGTAGATCGAGGTTTGTTCAACTAAATATATAGGGTTGGGTTTGGCGTTTTTATAGGATTGTTCCCGGCAAAAAGGAATATTTTTTGCGCCAGGTTATGTTTATAATCCTTTCTTTCTGGATTGTGATACTAAAAACAATGTAGTTCCTTATTGCCTTCTTCTATAGCGCATTGTTGTGGCTAATCGGATATTCGGGGACGTGTACAAGAGGCAAGTTTAGTTTGCATGGGTCGCGTTGTGCTCCGGATTCACTTAGTAGGGTTTTGGCTCCCAATTATCAGTTTTTTAGCAAATCTGACTCGCCCTTCCGGCTTCTCTGCGTCTCTTCATTCCTCCCCTCTCCCTTCTTCATAACCTAGTCTCCACTTCGCGTCGTTGCGACCGTCTCACGTACTGTAACTTGGCGCTCCGCAACCGCGTCGCGCCCGGCAACATTCGGACCCCGCCCGCGCTGTCCCTCACTCTCACGACGACAGTAGCTTCCTACTTCGAGAACGTTCCACTTTACTTCATCTCTCTCATAATTGTTCGAAACAGGTTTGTTACCAAATAGTTTAAGATCCATGGCCGATGAGTGGATAGCGGCCTTTCTGACTGACGGGAGTATCTCATGCGGTTATTGGTATAATAATTATACTAAATTTATATGTGTGGGATTGTTTTTGTTCAGGTCTCGCTCGCGATCTCGCAGTCGTTCTCCTCGTAGGTCTTCTCGTTCACGTACACCTGATGATAGGAAAAGTCGTAGTAGGTATGATGATATGATTTCATGATTTTCTATTATTCCCTTTTCGTTCCTTCATGTTCTTCAATTAATCGATCATTATGGCTACATTTACTGTTTAGAAGTCGCAGCCGTAGTCATTCTAACTGAGAGCGCGTCGTGCTCCATCTGCAATTGAACTGCAATTCGAGTTGGCGTTTAGATCTCTCATTCTATGGCCCCATTTTGTTTGTTCTAATGTTTATTCGTTTGTGTTGCACAGCGTTGTTCAACTTTTGATAAATCTGTAAATAGCGAGTGTTTCTCACTATACAAGTATTAAATTAGGGGGGATTGATTGGTGGTACTTTATTTAAAGTGGTAAGAAGGATATGTTAATTCAGAAGGAACACATTGAGTTTTTGGTGCATTACAGTGGTATAAGTCCCTGATCGAAGAGTAATTAGAGCAGTTATGGCCATAAAATACTTATTGATAAATTTTATAATTGTCTTATCACGTTTGTGGCCTTTAGTGTCTACCCTTGCGGTTTACATGATGAATTTCGAGTTTCTAGGTTTGTACAGATTACACTGTTTTTATGTAGTCTGGTTTATATACTTGATTTTATATAGTATTTATGGGAGTTTAAATCTAATTGATTTAAGTATTTCTCGGGTAGTATTAGCCGTTTTCGCTACTTCCCTTGCACAAATTCCTGGAAGGGACAACTGTGATCAAAGACGCTTCAATTACTGTAATAGCAAATTGGGAAAATATTGGAGCATTGAGTAGGTAGATAATAAAATAGGTGGTTTATTAAGAAAGTCTTCGTAGCTAAAGAAGAGCGTAATTTTCTTGACTATCTTAGTACGATATCATATTGGATTCTTATTGAATACATGGTAAGACATTAGGAAATGTAGCCATTTTGTTTAGTACCTCCATTATATGGAAGGATATTCACAATTTTCGTGAAGCAATTCTGGAACTCATGAGACAACCATATATTCTAAACAATTACATTAATATCTGCAAGTGAGTTCTTCAATGCTTAATTTTATTTTGAATAAGGTAAGTAGTTTGTTATTTCACCCTACGAAGTTTGCCTCCAACTTTAGTAAACATTCATTGTTTAAAATTTAGTTTAATGAATACCTTTTAAAAAAGAAATATTTAACTAAATATGACTGGCTGTTACTTTACCAGTTATTTACTTTTTAAAGAAGTTTTGTATTGTTTTAAATAATATAATATTAAATATAATCCATATGCTATGGGCAAAGCAATATTTTGATCATATCTTATTATAGGTTGTAATTTACGTTAAAAAAAAGGAGCAGTAGGGCAAGCATAAAGTCAAAATATAGCTGAATTTTTAGGAACTATATATGCACAGTGCGTTGCATAATTATAGGACACCCCCACTTGTCGCTTTAACTCGGGACCCAGCGTTTCAAATTGTACAACATTTTTGTCCTGACACCCTGTCGCATCACCAAAACTATCTACACTTTTTTTCTTGATTGTCAATACATTTTTTTCACTGACACAAAAACGCATTTTTCCACTGTTTCATAATTATACGGTATTTAGGATATACGAGCTTTAAAATTAGAATATCACGTGGCAAACATGTCTTTTGTGGACCAGTTTAGAAAACGAAAGACGGCTTGTGGTTCCCTTTTCAACAATACCGAAAAAGGAAAAATCTAACGTTTTCTGATGCTGGATTGAACCGAACGGAGATTGCAAGAGAAATTGGGCGTTCTAGGAATGTTGTCGCCAATTTCCTGAGAGCTCATGGTGAATATGGAATCAAAAAGAATGGAGGAAGGCCAATCAAGCTGGGAAAACGGGAAAAAAGAAGGATGATGGTGATGGCATCAAATAGCACGGCCAATTTCAATAAAATCAGAATCATCTACCGCCCAACTGTGTCAAAAACTACGGTTTGGAAGATACTGAAGGCAAATCCATTCATCAGATGGGAAAGGATGAGGAAGTATCCCACTTTAACAGCAGATCGCAAGAAAGCTAGGATGGATTTTGCTCATACACACATATCATGGACTTCGGAATGGACTGAGGTAATTCTCCCTTTTTTCCATATGCATGTGCCTTTTCTCTACAAGCTCCACCTTATTCAGATCATATTCAGAGATGAAAAAAAAGTCCAGCCTTGATGGTCCAGACGGATTTACTTCCTACTGGAGATTTGAGAAAGGAAAGAAGGTTGTTTTCTACACGAAACTTTGAAGACGGAAGCTTGATGGTATGGGCTGCATTTTCTTCATTTGGTGCTCTCGAATTAGTTCTCGTTTCCACTAAAACAAATAACGTCGGCTACAAACAAATCTTTGGAAATCATATGCTCCCTCATAACAACAGATTTCCACAGAAGAACGTCATATTTCAACAAGACAACGTCGCCATCCACGTTAGTTGCTGCACAAAGGATTGGTTTCAGCGCAGGAACATAGTTTTTATGGACTGGCCCTTTCGGTCACCGGACCTAAATCCCATGGAAAATCTTTGGCGAATATTAGCCCGTCAAGTTTATGCTCACAACAGGCAGTTGTCTTCAATTGAGGACCTAAAGAAGATAGTTTCAGAAGAGCGGAGCAAAATTGACCCAGTCATCCTCAAAAATCTGTCAACGAGTATGACAGAATGTATTTTTCAAGTGATTCGTGGAAGGGGTAGTTGTACCAAATATTAGAAGTCATTTGTTACCTATTACAAATTTTTGTTTTGTTTTTTGTAAGTATTTATCCTAAATACCGTATAATTATGAAACAGTGGAAAAATGCGTTTTTGTGTCAGTGAAAAAAATGTATTGACAATCAAGAAAAAAAAGTGTAGATAGTTTTGGTGATGCGACAGGGTGTCAGGACAAAAATGTTGTACAATTTGAAACGCTGGGTCTCGAGTTAAAGCGACAAGTGGGGGTGTCCTATAATTATGCAACGCACTGTATATATATATATTCATTTTATCTCCTCTATAAAAACGTATTGCAGCGGTTTCTCCAATTTTTACACCTGTCTTGATCAGAGCTCCATTCGTCAATGTCTCAGTATTATTGGATTAGTTGGCTCAGGGAAGTCATTAGAGGATGCTTACAGTTATGAGGGATTTCTTGCTGACTGGCGATTTAAATGTGGAGCAGGATTCTTTGGTTAATTTTACCATTTAATATTGTATAAATGACTATTATATTGATTAGTAAATTATTTATTGAAGAATGGTTGATGTAATTCATGGTTGAAAGGCCTATTGACTATGCATGAGCTATACAAATAGTTAGATTGAGTATTTTGAAATTTCAGCAGTATACAAGAATGAAACACTGTCTTCTTGTACTCAGAGCACATATGTGAATAACAACACTGATATTCATTCTTCTTTCGTTATATACTCAAAGAACATTATGGTTGACCCTAGCAATGCGTGCAAGTAAGTATCTATTATTTCATCCACATATCTGAATTGGGCAGGATATTATAAATAAGCGGATTTCTTATTAATCACATTTTTCGTTGTTATTTATATTATTTTTCAGATATTCGCAGAATTTGATGACATCTATCGGCTCTATTTTTCAAAATGGTCCTTGTGGAGTATCCAACTCTGTTAGTATTTATGACTACTTCAAAATCACTTAGCGTATACTTTTCTTGTTCATTTTACTTTTTTGAGTTTAAGAAATAATTCATTACATCTGAAACGTTTGAAGGAGGAAGCGAAATGGTTTGGTTGTCAGTGCGCTCGTGAATACACTAATGCCCAATTTAGACATTGTCAACATCAAACAACTTGTAGAGGTATAAAAATTGTGCTTATGTAGGGATTTACAGCACTCCTAATGAAGTTTAAAAGAAATAACTTTAGCAAGGGATCATGCTGAAACCTATTTTGCACCTATTTCTGAGAAGATTTCCTCGGCTTAGCAGATTCTTCAGTAAAGAAGACTAGATGTATAAGTTATAGATTTTACTTGTGTTAAAGAATGTTATATAATTTACTAATAGATATCTTATGTTTATTAAGTTTTGAAATGTGTTTTTGATATCAATTATTAGATAAAAGTATGATTTGTCTTGTTTAATGGGGTAATATACACAAAAAGCGTGGAGAAGCTTTAACTACAGTAGACTCTTAATTATTATGCCATATCCAGGAAGTATTCTATTACTTTGCTAGTTTTTCCTGCATCAAAGTTTTTCTTCCTTTATTTATTTTGCATGTGATATCATTAAATTCAGCTTAATAAGGTGACCAGCAATGCTTCACTTTCTAAACGGCTTATTTTGAAGTAATTTTAGAAATGTTCCTACATACGAAGAGTTATCTTCATATGGTTCCTTCCTATTGGGGCTTATTTTTCATACTTTTACATTCCCTCATTAATTGTTGAAGCTATTTTGTTTTTCACAATAGTATTTCGATTAAAATATACTCTCTAGTTAGCATATTTTTGCAGTGCTTTTGGTAAATATCCTAGTATTTACTTACGATAAGTCTTCGTGATGTGAATTTTTTTTAAACATATTTATCATGAACAATGTGAAGATTTGGTAAAGAAATGTTCACGTAAAGTTCTATTGAGAAACTATATTGTCATTTAAATAAACCATGCTTACAGAAACAGTGTTTGCTTGACTTTTTATTATTATTAATCTTTCATCCACTGCCCCTCTACCGTTATAATTTCACCATTGACTAAATCTTTGTAATTCGGGATCTTGAACAAATGTGTGTTGCCTTCTATTCTGTGATGAGTATCAAGGTAGCTGTTCACAAATGGAGTTGCTACATCTGAATAAGGCTGTTTTTTATTCAAAAAATGTTGAAATTTCAATATTTTGCTTAATTTCAAACATAGAATGATCTATTTCTATTGCAAATAAAATACACTCTTTAATTGACCTACCATCACATGAATATTCACAATTAGGGAACTGATCAAGTGTAAACACTCTGTTGGCTTCGCATGCCCACCATACGTCAGCCGCACGTTGTTGTCGTTGACAGGTCGTGGCTGTCTGGAACGGCGCCGACCAACACTGCATTAGCTTTTTCACATACCTGCCATTAAAAAATAATATTATAACTTAGCTTCCCACATTCCTGTATTATACAATCTATGAAAAATTTCATACAAGCAAGAGTTGGTACTGTCGTAGGTGATAGACGAGTTATAAGTGCTCACACAGGTTTTCAGAGTGTTCTGATAACCATTCAGCACTCGCTGAGCACATTCTAGTCCTTCATGCATAAGGGCTACAATAAATATACATAAATAATTCATTAGCAAATATGATATAATGAAAACACACTAATTATATAAGAACGAGAGTTTTAAAAAACAATTATTTTATCGCTGAAGGATATAAATGATAAAATGAAAATATACGAACTATTGATACCCGGTCCACAATTGAATGTATACATGGCCAGAGTCCCGTCGATAAAAAACGCCTACATATAGCGATTTTATAACTCTTTTTATTTTATGTCTCTCTCATAATTCCTTTTTTTTCTCTAATTTATTCTCTTCTTATTCTCTCCTTACATTGTTTATGTCGGTATTTTCTACCAAATTTTGAACATCTAAGCAGGCTTTGTTTCCTGCTATACACCCGTTGAATTGCTCTAGACCACTAAAAAAAATCTATAATTTATATTTTTATGCTATATTATTACCGATTTTTTTGGTTTCAATGAAGATAGCATAACCTACTTGCAGACTCTAAGCATGCCAGATATATTCCCTGGGTTGAGTCCCCATTGGTAAAGAAACCAGTCGTACATCAATGTATAATCCTGTTTTAGTATTAATTTAATAAATTAGATAATACTAATAATATTAATTTCTATAAAAAATCGTTTTCAGACTGACCTTAAATAAATTCTGTGCTAGACTGCTATTCATTCCGACTGATTCGGCTAAATTGTTTGTACATGCGATGAACGGAGTAGTTTTGCATGATTGAGATGACGCAAAGCTCGTCACTACAACTAGATTTCACTTCTCTCGAATAATTTGTTATAATTCTCAATGTTTTCAAAAGGAGTTGTATTAGCTAATTTAAGCGATGGATGGACACAAATAGCGATTATATGGATATTTACCTGGTAGACTTTTAAAAGACCTTGATTGGGTAATATTGGCGACGATAGTTTTTTCAGAAACTCACCAAGAGATATTAGGAGCAGTTTTCGCATAGTTGAAGGGTGTGTTGCTTAAGTGCCACCCTTATCAAGCGCTAAGGTACGATAAAATTATAGATAATATTCTGATGTCAAAATGAAAATTTTTACTTTTACAGGGCTTAACATCTAGGCTTAGTGGTTTTTTATATTTCAAAAAAAAACTGAATTAAGTATATTCATACTCTTAATTATCACTGTTATAATATGGGAATCTAATAAATTCCTTTATAAAGCATACGAGAAGAAGCAGATAATATTTAAAAATACGTATATTGCAATTTTTCTTTATCTGTTAAGATTTATGATGAATTAATTTACTAGAACAAAATCAATTATATTAAAATTATGAATATACCTTAATTACAAGTGTTGTATTCTACCAAGCATCCTTATATGGTTTAACTCTGATTTATTTCAAATAAAAATAGTGATATGCATTCGTATTTAAACTCTTTTTGAGATTTACGGTAAAACTTATATTTATAAAACTATTTTCAGGGAGCTATATTTTATTTTCATGCTTATCCATTTAGAAATTTAAAAAAATTATTGATGTACGTACAACTTTATAGGCTTATTTAGGCTGTTTTAGTTCACATAAAATAACAATATTTAAAGTATATGTCGTAAAAGTTAACATCTATCAAATACATATTTATAAACACACTAAAATATTGAAGTGGAGCGAATAGCGAAAATCTATGGTTATAAATATGAATGTCACATATGTTTCATGAATCCCGGATTTAAATACTATGCTAACGGAAGGAGTTGCACTCTCTACAAATTTGAGCGAGTTCCATTAACAACACGAGCACGCACACGCCATATATCCTGAAGAAAATATACAGTTTGAAATATGTATATTGATATTAAAAAATAGCTTCTATCCACTGTAATAGTGCTATTTCTGCTCTTCTTCTTTTGTACTCACAGTGAAATCTATTTCAGTCTCTCCTTCAAGTCCATACTTTTTCATCCTTTTCTTTGCAATATCCACGATTTCTTTGGATAAATCCTAATATTACAATGAACATTTTAAAACAATCAGTTAAATTAAAGTGAAAATATTCTTTTAAGAAAAAAACTAGATATGTAATTCACTTCTTGAACCGTGTTTTTCACATCAATGTATCTACACAGATCATCATTTGCATAATGACAAGAAATCGCTTTGCGGAATCCTAGAAGTAGAATGTATTATTAAAACACTGTTTATTTTATTTTAAAGATATTATACAACAAATTTTCGTGAAATTTTTCCCGAAGCAATGGTACAGCTTTTATATTTAATATATGAAATTTCTTAGAAATTATAAGTAAAATCATACCAAATAAATATTCCTAACGAACTAGAACGCTAAAATATAAAACTGGAAAATAAGCAATAAGTTTCAACCTTCTGTTCGATTTGCTCCTGATCCATGGATGAGGATAGGATGAAAAAAAACGGTGTCACCAGCATCCATCTCCACATGTAGACGAATCATTGATGGATCATAGTTTTGTATTCCATGATAAGCTTTGTTAACACCACCCTGTCCGCAAATAATGTTTTAACCTTTCAGTTATATAAAAGTTTAAATAACTTACATTTATGCATATTATATGTAAAGATTTAAAGCTAACTGTAAATTGGTATTCAGAACATATTAAAATCGTTTCATTTTAATACAAAAAACAAATAATATATTAATTAAAACTGAACCTCTCACTACTGTTAGTTTGAAAATATTTTAGATTGCTAATTCAAACTATGTTTTGTGAACGGTGCTTACTATCAAATATGTGTCTCTGTCTGCTGTGGTGGTGATTTTTGTTGTCTAGGTCACTAAGTTTTTTTATATGTGCATACATATAGGTAGGTAAAACAATTCTGCACTATTTTTTCTCTTATTGAATTTTAAAATATTGTTGTCGTTAATACTGTGAGTCAAGTGAATAGATAGACTAATTCAAAAGTCCCTTTCTATAGTAGTTTTTGGCCTCTATATCCTCACATATGAGATAGGTTGTGATGTGATAAACGGGATATCTAAAATACATTTATGTTGATAAATCAATATCTTAACTTCATTACTATTACACTCTTCTGTACCACAAAGAAACGGCCATACATATAGCAGGTATACAAGAAAAGCACTAGTTATTGATTAACTCACTGTTAGGTAAGTGACTGATATTAAAAACATTATTATTGTAGCTTTTAATTTATTTTAACGTATAATACATTTGTCTAATTAGCTATCTATATTAAAATACTATCTTTAGAAGTATTTCGAAAAGTATTTTAGGAACATATATTCTTATTTAGATATATTTTACTTCAAAACTTACATGAATATATGGAAATTGTGAAATATTGGTTTATAATATTGAATATACTATAAACAGATATTATATTTTAAAGCATTTGTTTTCAAATGTAATTTACTTACTAACCTCCCATTTGGGATAATCGTGAGGTTGAAGAACTCCTTTATGGGTACCAGGAACCACTACTAAGCAACCATTTGCGCGATTAATCTAAAAAAACCCGTGTTATTTTAAGCTATTTTTACTTTTCCTACTCTTGCATACTTCTTAGTTGGACATCTTTATCTCTTTATTCTTTTTATTCTAAAATCTCTTTCAGAGCAATTTACCCGTTCCATAGCAGTCCATGCACAACAAATGAAATCTGCGGGGCGAAACGGAAAATAATGAAGATCCTGATGCATTGGATGACGAGAAGTTAACTTACCTCAAATGTATGTAATCTTTGGGATATATGCTATGAAAACTTCTAACTTATATAGATAAATTGAAACTATCTGGATATTTCACTTGTAAAAACATCAAAAGAAAATATCAGTACTAGGTTTTTTAAACTGAGTTAGAGAATCACTAATCAGATTATTTTATTTTATTTGTCATTTGGCATAAAATGAAATAATAGCTGACCACTATCGGGTGGCTTGTTGATAAGCATTGTATGCATAGCAATGAGATTTGTTTTTGGTGTTCCAATAAGATCCTTCACAATATCGACAATCTGAATAGTAATATTTTTATTTTGTTTGTTCTTGAATTTTAAAAATGGCTATCAAATATTTTAATAGTATTATTTATTGTTTAGTTCAGAAATTTACCCTTAATTTTCTCTAATTCGTCATGCTTAGTATTTTTTCTCCAGTTAGGCATTGTATATTATATATATTGATATCCTTTTAGTAATTAAATAGCTTGGCAATTAATATTTACCGTAGGATACTGGCTGTAATCGAAAAGGACAGGATCATCTTGAAAATCTTGGATCTTTGTGATTGCTTTCTCTCCAGAAACATACTCTGATTTTGCGATACTAACATCATGCATTATTGTCATGTTGATGGGAACATCTTTCTTCTCGCAGATTTCCTATATCATTTTAAATTCATCTCTTTTCTTTCATATTAATAAAATCTGCTCTCAGAAACTATTTCTCACATTCTTTCCTCTGAATTACATATATTTTAACCTTCCAATTTTTACAGTTCTCTTGTATAACTTTTCTATTTTTAATTCTCACTTTGAATCTGTTCTTGTATTTATCGAGTTCATATTGTGGAACACAGTTTCTGATCACGATGAACCCGTCTCGCTCATAATTTTTTTTCATTTCTTTCGATAGTACAAGGCCGTCCACATCCCAGTTCAGGATTCCTGCACCAATTGTTGACATTCCTAGAGTGTCGTAGAAGCACTTCTTTTTTACTTCTAGTTTAAATTGGACAGCATACTTAAAAATCGAAGAGAAATTAAAAGACCAAGAACACTTGTAAAATGATGTGCACTAGAATGATATAAGGTCAAATAATAATCAGTAAATAATTTGTTGTAAAAAACTTGAAGTAATAATATTATGCACATTGAATGAATTTATAGCGGTTATTATAAAATGGTTTTATTAGTATACAGCTGGTATTTGGATTTACTTCGATACTGTTTGCGATAAACAGCAGTATATTTAGAGTAAATTCTTCTCCAAAATGTACTATTAATTAGTCAAATGAGTTAACATCCATCACTTTTAATAGTTATTTGTTCTTATTCTAAACAATAAAAAATTGTTTCTAGTAAAAACTTCACTGTTAATGTAGTTTTATGAGAGGAAATTTTGTCCCGTTGAATAATCAAGCAATAATTGCTAATTCCTGTAAACCAAGTTTTATGCGTAAACTATTCGGGTATTTATTTGAGCTGATTTTTACATCTATTTTAATGAGTTTAATTTTGAACATCCTGTAAACGTTTGAAATTATTGGAAACGTTATGGACTAAAAAGAGTACAAGAATAATCTACTACCAAGTTATCGTACTTAATACGTATGAAGCATTAAATATAGCCATCAATCTTAAATATGTATACTCTTTTCCATCTTTGAAAACAAAAAATTATTGTCATTCTTATTCAAAAATGATATGCTAATAAAATAAAACAAAGATAATGGAGTTAATGAGCTAATAAGTTAGATGTGGAATACAAAGACAATCTATGGATGTAGGACAGAAGTAATTGTGTATTACATGTAGAAGTGAGAAAGGGAGGACTTATAATAAGAATAAGAGTAATAAATAATATGTAAGCTTTAAAAAAAGAAAAAGAAACATAATGATGTGAATAGAATAGTTGAGACTGATATTTAAGAAACTAACTTGATGAGTTTTCCTTTTCTAGAAAAAAATTCAAAAAGTGGTGGATTAAAGGAGAAGTATGTATATATAAAATTGCTAAGAGATAAAATTAAAATATATTTTCAGTCACGTCTTCGACTGTTTTCCTGTTGGCATTGTATGATAAGGCTACGCTGTATGGTCTTTGGGGAGTAGTGTGCCTGTAGGAATTGAAATCAAACTGTCATGAGATCATACAGCCATCAAAATTAAAAGAAAAATTAAAAATTATCGCATTCTCTTATACCTTCTGTTTATATGTGTTGTGTCCTATTATTGTACTTGGGATAACACTTTGGTAATTTACATATCAGAAGTGCATATATTAATGCCATGTGTCTAAACTATTTTAAATACCATCTGTTTAAATTATATCACATTAATAAAGCGACTTACTGCGAAACATTTCGAAGCTTCTTCAGTGATAAAACAAAGCATTTACCACAATATTAAGAGATCCAAAACGACTGAATACTTCAATTATATTAGTTAATTCCGTAGTTTTGTTTACATAATGAGTTTAAAATGTCTGCTTAATAACACCATAATGTATTTGTTACTATCTGTAACATTTGACAAATCTATGCAATACTTTCTAGACAAAAATAACTTGCAATTTTGTATGGGCTATCAAATTATATACAAACTATTGTAATGATTTTCATAAACACGGAAACTAGTTATGGTCCACATATTGTTATTTAGGAACAGAACCCCCAATATAATAAATTGAATATTTTGTATTTGTTAGCTTCCACATCTATCCCATTAAAATATCGTAGGTGTTATAAAAACTAGCAAAAACTTACTGCCTCAAATGTTAGAAGTTTTAAACGAAGTAAAAGTGGTCTTATTACACAAAAAACTGTTTACTATTTCAAAATAATTAGCTTCTAAAACTAAATAATTCCACCAACTGCAAACAGAAACAAATGATATCCTAGCCAAAAGTTGAAAGGGTGAGCAATTAGATAACTGCGTTTATGGACATTTTAAAGTAAATTAAGGCATATTACATTTTCCATACTTTATAGTATTACATCACTTTTTAAACTTTGCTTTGCTCAATATACATTAAGGTTATTACTCGGGATTATTTTGATACCGAAACCCGAGAAATTATGATTTTGTGTCCCGTCTCCCCCAAAACATCGATTTTAGTATCTCGAGTGACAATCCTAATAAACACCCATAAAGTGGGATATATTACAATGCTTAATGCAAAATCATAAACTCAAAACAAGATGATTTTCTGGAAATAATAATTTTCATACGAAACCTATGTACTAAAACTAGATGAAAATATACCCAATATTTATATAAATTAAATCCAATTTTGCAATGTCATCCATCTAGTGTCTTCGCCACAAATACTTTTTGAAATTATGCTACTTTAAATACAATGAAAAGCTGCTTGAAATAATTGAAAAGATTATTGTCATTATTATTTAGGATAACGGCCAATAATAAAAACATCCATATACACATAATAAAATTTTGAAATCGAATTCTTAAATAGGATTTTTAAAATAAAAGTATTTCACCATCCTCTATACGTTAAACTATAATATATTTCTTAGTATCAATTGAAGCATTAGAGTATACGACTGAAGACACAAAAAGTGAAACAGTTCGACTATATTTCTGAACATAGATGACCATAATGATGGTCATAAATTTGATAGAAACTGATATTGGATCAAAATTAATTAATAACTAGAATACAGCAATTTGATTCATTGATCTGTCTAAAACGTTTGGTATAATATTCTTTATACTACATAAGGTTAGCGAATAGATTATTATCCTTTACTTAGTTCATAGAGTACTTCATCTTTAAATCAGTCATTCTCGCTGCTCTCTTCATTTTCATCTCTTTATGAGCCTGTTCTATCGCTCTATTAACCATGCGCAACTCGCCGTCTTCACTCATAGATACGCCAGCCTCCTATAAGTAACAAATATAACAAGTGTGAACAATATTTAACTAAATTTAACATAAAAATAAATATTGACTGCTACTAACTTTAAACCCATTTCCGAATCGTAGATCCGCGCTTTGCAAATAATCAACTGAAAGGGCTTTAAGTAAAGGTATGATGTTAAAACCAGTGCATAGTTTATCCAACACCCTTAAAAATATATTAAAATAGAGAATACATAAACATATAAGGTAATCATAACGATGGGATACAAGAATATGGTAAGAAAGAAAAGGATAAAAAAATTACCTTTGTACAGCACGTTCTCCCCGTAAAAGAGAACAGAAACCAGACTTCAACCACAGTTCTATATCGAAATTAACCCAAAATGCGTCCAATGTGTTCATACCAGATGTACTTCTTGAAATTGATAGCTGAACTTCCTGTTTAATCTAAAATTTCCATTTATAAAACTTTATTATTATTATTAATAATATCATTACTATTTTAAACTAACTAATAAAACGGATGTAGGGCTACAAGTGATATTATCACCTGCAGACTCACTTACTTCCTTTATAGTATCTGCCACTATTCGGTTGCTAAAAGTTCTTTGTAACAGAGCATGAAGTGAACGTGCAATACAGAACGTGTCAATCCAGTGAGCACGACATACCATGTGTACTTGCTTTACAATCTGAAACATGATGCCGTCCCTATAAAAACACAAAATAAATAACATAATGTAGTTGGCGTTTACCAAAGAACTAAATCACATTAAAATCAATTAATTTGTGTGATAAATAAGATAACTTATGTACACTATAAAATACTTCAATAACTTTAAAACACGAATTACGTACTGATATTTTGGAAATGAATATATGCTAACCGCTTGAATTGCAACGGTCTGTAAGTCTCTTCCAAGGTGCTTAATCATTCTGTTATTGGTAAGAAGAATCATCTTAACAATATCTATGATTGGGTCACCAGGTAACTTTTCCGTTTTATCGCTGGTTACAAAACATGATCTCGTAGTTACAAGACAGCGAAGCAGAAGTTCAGCCTATCGTGATATCATTTCAATATAAAGAAACATGAAATACAAAATGAAGTACACCTCTTCTTTCCTATGTTTCTCCACAACTGATCTAGTTTCTTGGTAACAACTCGATATCCTTAGCATGTATTTGTACAGCTGAATTCGATGTATAGCAGGTACTATATGTCGCCAACTATACATCCGAAGTTGGAATAAATCAATATCAGTGGGACCATTCAAAACCTAAAACGTCAGAAATAATTTTAGTAACTATTAAATCCAGTAGTGCAATTTGACTAACCTCACTTAAAGAATTCCCATCGGGCTCTGCCGTGCCCAAATCACCCATACACTTTGATATCAAATTCATACGGAAGTTTGTTGCCATTTTATTCTAGAGAACTTACTATACATTTTCCATCAAATGACGATGAAAAAGTGATGTTTTTGGCTACTTCTTAAAACAACCAAATGGATATCCAGTAATAACTAGTTATAAATAAACCAACCCTTCATTCTCCAATACTCAATACAATTCCCGATTCAATCTGATAGAACAAACATAAGATGAAGAGGGTTCTCAAAAACGGAGGGCAACAGAGCGAACACATCCTAAAGGTGACCGCAACGAAAAGCCGTATACTCGAAATATATATAGACGTACGGTCCGCATTGGTACAAAACGGACAGCAGTGAACCGGCACTATGTACATTAGAGGAACGGACAATTCTAGTGAATGTTGTCCAGAAAGGAAACAATAGCTTAGTAACGCATCACATCGTATAATTACGAAAGCATGGAGCGTCAATGGTAGATAGACCTGTGTCAAGACAATACAATATGCAATGAGCCGTTTAAGGTAAAGATAATGATGAAAGGATTTTAAAAAAGAGAACGGAAGCATTTTTGAGACAGCGCAACCGGTCGCACAAATGCAAGATGTACTTTGCTCGTAGAGGAAAAACCTCGCACCGGAAAAACCTAACAGGAAATAATACGCGGTGAATTCACCTATAATGAAAGCAGGAGATAGAAAAAGGATGGGCAGATACTAGGAGTACCCAGCAGTAGTGTCAGAATAAACAATAATCGTGATAGATGGTAACACTGATAAGTATTCCAGTTGAGATATTGACTACAGGTTAGAGAACATTTTGAAGAGAACAAAAAGATCGTTATGCTGACTAAGGCCTTAGCAAGGTCAAAAAGTACAGCTAAGTGTACAGATCCCTTGTTGAGTTTGTGTAAAGCCTCAATTCGACCCGCTTGCTGATGGCATCTCATCATTGTTTCCACCTTCGTCAGCACCTTCTTTTGGTTCCATATCACCCTCATTTTCGCCGAAGTTCAACCAAGACTAAAATATTATATTAAAGTTATATATGTTAAATAGCTAAAATGAAAAGATGACACTCAGCTGATTATCATACCAATATATAGATGAAATACCTAAATTCTAAACACTGAAGCTTCGTGATAATATTATATTAAAAAAGTAATATATCTAATTAACCTGCTCGACTATTTGTTGTACTCGTTTTTCGTATTCTCTTCTGTTTTCTTGATACAATTGTGCAGCATGAGAATTTGCTGGAGAGTTAGGATTAGGTTCATCCAGCAGTGACTGAATCGAAGTGAGTATAGCTGCTACATCGTAGGTTGGTGACCAGCGATTCTAAATGAAGGCACATAAAAGTTGCTATTAGTCATAAATTCTGGTATTATGATTAGCATTTACCTAGGAATAAGCTCGCTAAAAATATCTTCTAATAATAGTAAACAACATTTTATTAATCCGCGAAATGAACTTAAGATCTGCTTTAATTAACAATTAGAGAATAAGAGAAATTTGCTTAATATTAAATTAGGACCGTCTGAAAAATATATCTAAAGGGTTTAGAAATCCATGATCACTAAAATAGAGCTCATTGTTTATAATCATACATTACTATAAGGTTTTTTTTTCATATCCAACAATTTGTTTTTAAGTTTAAGAAATAATGTCTAATTGTGAGTTTTTCAAAAGGCATTCCTAAGTACACTGTATTATAAAGAAATTCTAAAATTTACTAATAATTAAATATCCGGTCTATCCCAACATATTTGATTATATTTATCTACCAAGACTTGTAGCATAAACGCTATGACTTCCAATATTTAGGATCTTGTCAATAACTTGATTCAATGCTAGGTATTTTCGCAAATTGCCGAAAGTCACGTCTAATATACAATATAAAATGTAGAATTTTATTTCAACCAAAATAATTGTAGAAAATCTACAACCATATCGATTCTACGTTTAATGTTTACTATTTTAGTCAAATTATAAGAAAACAAACATAGTCATGTCATATTTGACTAATATACACGGTGCGCCAAAAGTTCTGCTACAAATTTTAAATGCAGATAAATTAGCACGTATGACGTAGAATTTCGCTATGCTATTGCAGATGTGTTACTTAAAGCTTGCTTGAACCGTGTTTCAAATTTCATTCAATTATCTCAACTCTGAATTGTTATTTAATGCTCAAGCTTTACGCACTACAATAACCCGCTCGCAAGAGCAAGGAGAGAAGAATGTTGCGATTGCTAAGAAGCTCTGTATCACGAGAATGGCTTTTCAGCGGACTATGGAACGATATCAGGAGCTTGGCATAGTAAAGGATTGTCCTAAGACTGGAAGACTTAAGTCCGTGAATACTTCTCGCGTTAGAAAAATGTCAAGAAGAGGATCCTCCGAAATAACAAGGAATCGATGAGGAAGATGGCTTTTGACCTAAATATCAGTCCAACATTAATGAGGGGAATCGTCAAGCATGAACTGGGGTTCTAGCCATATAAGATCCGTGGAGTCCACATGTTGACAGAAAAAATGAAAGTCAATCGTTACGAAAAAGCAAGGAAACTCCTAAGCATCGTTCGGCAGGGCTGCACCTCAAACGTGCTCTTCATAGATGAGAAAATGTTCACTGTTAACTCGACATGCAATAGTCAGAACAGCAGGCAACTTCTTCAACGTGGCCATCAGAGGTCTGGGAAAGTATCCGTAAATAGTAGAAGTCATTTTCCATCATCTGTCATGGTTTGGGCCAGAATAACTGCATCAGGTAAAGCGTCGTTGGTATTCGTTGAAAAAAAATGTCAACATTAACGCTAAATACTACCAAAAGGAAATTCTATTGAAGGTAGTAGTTTCCTGAGCCTCAAAACACTTCGGATCACAGAATTGGACAATTCAACAGGACTGGGCACCAGCTCATGGAGCCAAAACAACTTTTGAGCTGTGCTGAAAGCAATTTCCACACTTTTAGGACAAAGACATTTAGCCATCAAATTCAGCTGATTTGAATCCGATGGACTTCGCAATATGTTCAATCTTGGAAAATAAGTAGAGTAGAACACCTCACAACAATTTGGACTCTCTTAAGGTGGCCTTAGTCAAATCTTGGGACGAAATTAGCCAAGAGAAGCTGCGGCCCGTCGTAGGTAACTTCGAGACGCGTCTACGAGCTTGTGTGACCGCAAAAGGAGGAAACTTTGAACACCAATTAAACCAAATTATTGTTGGGTATGTTACGTATGTCTGGATAAATTTTCGTGTCGAATGCTGTTTTTATCATGAAATTAGACGACTTAACATCTGTGACAGAACTTTTGGCGCACCCTGTATACCTAAATCCAAGATCTTTTTTTGTACATCTTGGTGAAATAATAAATAGAATTTTAGGGACCACTAGTACAGATGCATGGACATAACATTACCTGCAAAATATCGAGGCAGATAGACCCGTCTGCATACACGTTTGGATGGAACATCTTAGAGATAAATTTCACCGTGGGCGGCTTGTTCGGGTACTCCTCAGTGAACTCCAAAGATAGCTTTAAAAAATTATTAAAAAGAGAACTGAATAAACTATAAAAAAACAAAAAAGCACCTTGAAGGTTCCATCTTCGAAAGGCGTATCTTGAGGTCCAAAGATTATCGCTTCCCAAGCTAGTATATTATTTTCTGTAGGAGCTCCGGACACACCTGCAGGAGGGTCCTCCTACAAAACTCCATGCCTAATAAAAGTTCAAAAAATAATAATAATTGAAATAAGCTTGAACCTGAAGTTTCTTGAAGTCTCTCATGAGTCGCCTTCTACTTGGTGTTGTCATTGCTTAGTTCGCCTATGAATGAAAGCACTGTGGCCTCCTTCAATATTTAGAATGGGATTACCATACAATAATACAAAAGCTGAATATAAAATAGATATTATAATATAACTATCAAATAGTAAGACATCTTCAGCGTACGAGGCGCTTAGATTATTTAATCTGTTAGCAAATCAGTATTACTAATTTTTCTGCAGAAATGAAATAAACAAGTAACAATAGTATTATCTAATAATATATACTGAAGGTAAAAAAAGAGATCGTAAAAATATGTATTGCGCAATAGTCTTAACTGTACAACCAACTAATTGTACATTAATTTTAAAGAAGTAGTTCAACCAATATATGCTATTTTAATGCTCATAACGAAATTGATAGCTAGGTGAAACTTGAATTTGATCCCCATTTTCAGTAACCATTATACCATGTGTCGCATCATGACACCGATCTTCATTGTCTCCCATCACAATATCTCCAGATACATTGGTTTCTTCCCATGAAGGGATGAACTAAAGAAATAAATTTTGGTTTGCACAATTCAACCAAAAAAAAACGTATTTAATTAAATAACTTAGTCTCCCTATGATAAATATGATTCTAACATCATGGGATTCTTGGTAATAAGAAAACGTATTTAATATACGTGAAAAGTATCGAATATAAGGAAAGTAAAATAAAGATTAATAAAGATAACTAACCTGCTCAAATCTCTCTAAGAAATTCTCGGCTCGATCAAGAAGTAAACACATCTTGTTTTGATTCTCAATCTGCTTGGCCAGTACTAGTCTTTTTAAATGATCAGAGTGAGATAACATCATACGAGACAAAGGATTTTCAACTGATTGAGAGAGAAAGACTGGAAATTATAATATTAAAAATATTTGTAAGGAAGTATAGGAAGTTATTCCATGGTTTGAGTTCTAAAAAGTTCAACGCACCACGTGGTCTTCTGATTTTATCTGCTGCGTCTCCTTGTGTTAATGAAATTGTAGAAGGAGATACTACATCGTCGTCTTTCATCGAGGAAATGGCACGTTTCCTCGATGAACTAAAGTTTTTTAGGGGGACCGCCTAGAATACAATACAAAAAAAATCACATAACTCATGATAATTGTCATTTTTATTTTACAACCTACCTTCCTAACTTGAGCGATAGCCGGCTCACCCTTCCAGAAGTAAGTAACAACTGCTAGATGACTGTTCACCCTATGTCCTTCCTTCTCACGTGCCACAAAAATTTTTCGCACGAGGCCTGGCAGTTGTTCCGTTTCATAGCGCTTTGCGATTACCTATAAATCGTTCTCTCAAACAAGATATATCTATTGAAATGATAATTAGTGAAGCATTCTACAATCTGCTAATGGAATGAATCCAATATTTGAAAAAAATATACGACATAAAAATTGAAGTAACAACAAATAGATTTTAAAAAATATTCCTGTAATATTGATTAGAAATAAACTAGAAGGAAGAACCCCATCCATGTTACAAAAACAATACAGTATCAGAACAGTATCGCTGATTTGGCGAGCAAATATGTTATTGGGGCTGAACTGGAGTGTTGTTTATGACGGCACGGGGAAATATTGACAATGCAGAACTAGGACTCAAAGGCTGTCTTGAATAGAAAAACTAACTGGAGATTTTAAATGATAACGCGATAAAACGGATACTGCAGAAAGATAAAAACAGACACATTCAAAAACAAAGTAAGATATCTTTCTACTAATGCATCACTGAGTTAGCCAAATAGTGATATATCATATTATTTGTTAAAACAATGAATATGCCAAGTAAAATTATAGAGATAAATATATAGAAAAGCATGCCTAATCCACAACATTATGATAACATACTGATAGAGTAATATGGAAAGTCAAAAGAGACAATTCATTAAAATAATCAAGTTGAGCAAGCTAAAGTGCTAAAATGCGTAAATGCAACTATACGTTGAAAACCTCCTTTAAGTAAGATTTATTTGAAATGCTACAAAAGATTATAGGAATAATGATTAATATGTCTGAAATCGCCTATACTGTTTATATATATAAAGATTTTGATTTGACTGCAAATATGTTGTCTTTGAAAAAATATGAACCTATAAATGTATGAATAAAAGGAGTCAGATGCAATCGAAATGTTAAGAAAACATTTGAGCTACCAATAGTATAGTATGTAAACATATTTTGTGAAGTGTTTTCATACTAATATTTAAAAAGAAAACTACGTAATAATGAAGCCGGATGTGCTCAACACTAACGGAAGTCGAGAATAGAGTATATCGGATTAATAAGTGTTGATAGCTAAAGTTCAATGCTAAGATAATAACTTCTAATTAGTTAGTAAATTTTAAAAATACCATATTAAGTTTCATAGATAACTGTAAACATATTAAACGATTATTTACCTGAACATCAAAATCTTCGTCAGGCGGTGGATGGCTGGCACCTGCTCGGTCAACGCGTACAGCATTTCCATCAGGATCAAAACGAAAGAACCTTAAGAAACAAAATATAAATGTAGAATAAAAGTAGACAAATAGCTTATAAAACAGAAAAATCTTAAAGGATAACTTACCGACTACTTCCTGATGGTTTTGTCCAGTCTCTTCCATCCTTGTGAATTGCTTTCTCCCCACCACATCTTTGGGCATCCAATACAAATGTTCCGCTTTCCTTATATTGCACTGGTGCGTGAATGCATATTCTTAAAATGATAAACTAGGCGGGATGAAACTAAATAAGCTAAAATCGTTTAGAACTTAGAATAACGAACTGCTAAACATATACCATATGAATGAAGAAAGATTTCTGCAGCACATATAATTAGTTTTTATGATGAATAAACTCTACCACTAAGCAACAATTTTTTATTAGTGTAATCTCAATATACTAAAAGTATTATATGGTTTATACCATAAAATAATGTATAGAAAAACTAAGTTAATAATACTAACAAGTAGCACATAAAACAGTTCCAAATATAAATAACTAATTATTTATCTAGTGAAAAAGTATACTTCGCACAAAAAATGTGAGTATCCCTGCTTAAGATATAAAACAAATCGTAGATATTTCTTGTCTACGACAAAAACGCAAGGGAAACAGAACGTCATATCGAATTAATTTTTAAAGAATAAGTACTTGGTCCTGTTTTATACTTGTATATATTCAACTATGAGTAATTTACACCTGTAGGAAAAAAGTGGTTGCATATTTAATATTTCTTATAAATTGTATTAAACATGAAGAACCTAGGGGGAAATAAAATATCGTGCTAAAATGTAAAAAATCGCAATGCCAAAACAGTTCATTAAATTTCCTTAAGTTCTTATTTAATGAAGCTAACTGATATTTTATATCAATGTAATATTCCCATACGACCTGATAGGGGCGATGTTCTAGGGACGGCTGTTGGTAGGGCAATCAATAACACAACGGCCTAAGCGGGCGCGACAGGCGGCGCGCGTCCACACTAGCCAACTATGCGTATGAGACACGTGAACACTCACTTAAGTCACAAACACTGAATCACCTGACTCCTGACACGATGGACAGAGATTGGAATACGTGGATTGTATTTTTACACGCATTAACGTGAACTTTATTACAAAGGTTTCAAGCATATAAAGTCTAATAGTTTCAAATATTAAGAAATTTAGGTGCAGATGGGATGCTTACATCGCAAATAAAAATTTGGAAACCAATATGGCTGCGATTAATTGCGATAATGTTGCATTGTTAATATTTCGTTTCAGAACTATTTATACAATATCTAACGAAAGAGCATTAGTAATACTAAGATTAAATCATTCTAAATTTATCAAGGATGTAAATATAACAAAACAAGAATATTTATTGAACTGATATGTGTGGAATCATAATCTTTAAAAGCTTCTGTGGTGCTTACCTGTGTGCATTAATGACGAATCCAGCTAATAAAATTTTACACGCTGAGTCAAAATCGATGGCCAGCTTTGAGAAAATAGGTTGACCACGGTAAAATATACCTTCATCAATTGATAAATCGATATTTTGAGCCTAAATAACTTAAAATAACCATAAGAAAATAAAATACGAAATAGAAATACGAAACTTACTTCCCAACTTCGTGAACCAAAAGGTCTTTCCTTCAACGCCCCAGCATGTGGAATGTTTCCAAGAACAACAGCTACTGGATGCGGAGTGCCTTCCCAGTCATATGTCAAAACGACATATAAAGAAGACTCACCAGAACCAGATACACTTAAATTTTAAGGAAATATATCAACAAAAAAAGACGTGAAGGTATTACCTCCTTGTCTGTTTGTTGGCTAGTCTGAAACAGTGGCATTAGTTTAAAAAAGCTTATTTATAATAACAACTAATCATAATAAATCTTCTTAATAAATCGTCCTCTCTCATCAGTACCAGGATGAACATACCGACTACAGTGAACCTAAAAATTCTATTAATAGTGTATAACCGATATATGAACATAATTTCCAAAACTATGACAAACTTTAACAGAGTAGTCATTCGAAGATGAAAGAACAACTTTGTGGGTAGAGTAATTAATACGATAGTACCTAAAATCAATTAACCTTTTATTTCCATCGATTCTCTAGCTTTAATTAAAATATATTATCTATATCTTAATACCCCTATTTTAAAACATACTTGATACTACCTTGCGGACTTCCCCATGATCCAAGTCCGTCCAAGGTAGCCTCATGCCTGTTACGTAAATCAGAGGTATCAATCACGAATGTTCCAACTTCCGTAAACTCTTGTGGTATACTAGTGCATATTTGTGAGGTACGTACCTGAATACTTTGAAAGATAATTGTAAAATCCCTATTATTCTTTAGTTTCTCAAAACTGGAAAGTTAAATTAAAGTTAGTTATGACATACCGATGCGGCTTCAGTCACTATAATATGGGCAGCCACGGCAAACCCCTCAGCCTGTTGACTAAATAACGGCCATTCCAAGTGCATACCAGGAATTTCATTGGTAACAAATACGCGTGAAGGAGTAGCATTAGAAGTTATCATACTAGATTCTTCAACGCCTGTTAAAAAATTAACAAATTTTATCTAAATCTTCAAATTGAAAAGGACAAATATGTAGTGGTAGAATTAAACCTACGATATAAATCACGTACCGACTTCTTCGTCGTTTTCAGAAGAGCATTCAAAGAGGTGCTTAAATGACTTGACCCGCGATTCACGATGCGGTTGACGTCGGAGATTAACAGTATGAACATTACTAAAGAATTATCATTCTACATATTCCAATATTCTTGTATTAAGAAACTAATATACTTTTAATCAATACACCCGGGAAACATTCTAAGCCCAAAATATATTCGAATTAAATATCAGGACAAAATATACAGTATTTTAATAAATTATAGCATAATATGCTTTTCACTACTGGTTAGCATCTGTTTATTTTAAATGACAGTAATTTAAATAAAAATGAAACCAACATGATGAAATTTAACTAACTGAGAACTCTTTACTCTTCCACGCCCACGTTTGTTAATAACCAGTGACTGTCTTGAAGCGGAACCAGAAGGCCACATGCTAAGTTCATCAACAGGCATCCCATTGGTATCCGTTACTTCATGTCCAATTTCGAATTCCTCGGCTTGTACTGCGAAATAATGCAACAATAATATAATTTGGAGCAATAATCATTTAAAATATATTTTTTTAAGTTAATCATATACTGAATTGAGATCTGGAACAGCAGGAATTCCTGATATGATAATACTTTCACAATAATCTCCAATTTTCTAAGAGCACATGATGATAACTGAAATCAAACACTATTGAGAACACTGATGTATTCATATCATTTTAACTATATCATAAAAATAAGCTACAGCGCGTTTTCAGAAAATTATAGTTATGTTTGTCAAGAATTCACATTAATTGAAAGTAATTTTAAAATATACCAATGTTGACTGCACTAAGTACAACTTCGCCTTCTACAGACAGACCAGTTTCATAATCTTCAGAAGCGTCAACATCAATCATCTGCTGCTTGTTGGACATGTTCTGCAGTTACGTTCTTCAGCTTCTGCTTTAAAGCGATATATCAATGTGTTATGTTAATTTAAATATGTATTTGTAAGTTCTCTAAACTGAGTCAACAATGGAATATGAATACCAAATTAATTTACTATGACTACCAAAATCTAAGTAATAAGAAACCCAGAAACACAAATAATCGCCAACCACTGATTAATATAGAAGCTTAGAAATATTTATAAACAGAAATCAATATAGTAGAACCAACAGATAAAATTTCACACTACTTTGAAGTTGACAGTTTTTAAATCTAATTTAAATAAATAAATAGTGACAATTAGTTTGATGTAGCTATATGTATTTTCATGCGCTGATAGGGTATCCTTGGTTTAGATTACGTTTAATGTTAGTTTTCATTCCATTACAATATTAGTTATGTTTGTTGAATAATAAAACTTTTCTAAGCAGAATTTATTCTAAATTTAATAGTACGATTTGTACTTTTAGTATTATTGTAATAACTTTTTATTTTAATCAAATTATATTTGCTTTTTTCTTTAACTTAATTTGATTTTTCGCCAGCGTAATCACATTATTTATGATTAGACAAAATCATTCCGTTTATTCTAAATCTTTTCAATCTATGATTATTATTGAAACCGTATTTTTCCCGATTTTACATACTCACTTTATTACACAATATCTACATTTTATTTTTACTATTAGTTCTAAAGCAGTATAAGTTAATAATTATAAAACACGAAGTATTTTGTATGTATTTTTAACTATATTTCGGTATAGAGCAAGTCTTATTTTATATGTTTGCATATTTCTTCTTATTGCTAATACTATAAAACTCTCATTAAGGTTATTTCAAATTACCTCCTACTTTTTCAACTATTGACTCGATATGTGGAATATAATCATCCGGCACATACGCGGAGCTCGATATGTATCGAATATAACACAGTTGATCCATAAGGAGTTTAATAGAGTAAGTGTTATATATGGTATGTAAGGTTGTTAAAATGAATTACTTCCAGTTTTATATTGAATATAGTGCGCTAATCTTGATTTTATTACAGCGTAATGAAAAATAACGGTGTGCTGGAAAATTTCAGATTACACCTTGTAAAACCTTTTCCTATAATGTATCTCAAAAAAGAAGCATTGTTTTCAAAATGGGAAATGAAACACCTTCTCGAGTTGTTGGATATTACGTAGTGTAAGTTAATTGAGTATTATATACTATTCTCAGTGTGTTATTTATGAGTATAAATGTACAGAATGTAGAAAATGCTTCCCTTTAGCTTTCCTGTCATTCCTGATGAAACAGTGGAGAATAACTCGTTCATGTATAATATTACTAAAACTGAGGACTGGCCAAAGCTAGCTACTGCTTCGCCAAAGGTAATACTGAAATTTTGTAGTCTGGCAATCATTTTTGACTATCCTTTCTAATCAAAATAACTTCACAATGGTAAGATACTTTCAGGAGTTTTATGAAGGCACAGTTCGTTTGCTAATGGAATACGGTGCTACATGTATGGAACATCTTGAATATTTACAGAAAAGTTTGTTGTTGTTTTTCTTAAATTGTTCAAAATTTCATTTTCACCTATTTTTTTAAGCTTATTGAGCAGATGGAAACAAAATTTCAGTTGATTTGGAGAAATGTACATTCGAAACAGTGGTGGAACCCCTACTTACCGAAGAATACAAAATAAACTATGCCTTCCAGACACTTTTACTCAAAATGCTCACAGATTGGCCTGATGGCAACCGGAAACTTTTTGATGCAGATCTGCATCATGTATGTTTGTTCTTTAAGAGTTTTGTGTGAAAATAATCTTTATTTGAATTTAGATTAAAATTATGTGTGCTCGTGACCACATGGAAAAACTGACTAGTACTCATTTCCAAGCAGCAGTCAAGGTATTTTTTCAAACTATAATATTTTGTGTTTATTCTAGGTTTTAATATGTGTGAATAAAAATTGTTTTAATGGTAATATGAGGTAAACATGTAGGCTTTATTTGCATTACATGTCATTTATTACAATAGTGAAAATCATTATTGATAATAAATAAACATGATGTAAATAATGTCCGTAGGTATCTAGTATATTAGCTTTTAATGCATTTGAATATAAAACGTGCAGTAATGGCTAAGCTTTTCAGCATATGTATGATTCGAAAGAAAATCTTACGGAATGGCAACTACGATTACTTGAGTGGTATTTGCTTGAAATCAAAGCGAGTGGGCTGGACAGAGTTGATGAGAAGACACGTAAACTCATTGGTTCATGGGGAAAGTACATTGACGAATACAGAAGCAAATATATGTATGTTCAGAACATTAAATTCCGTATTTCTATATGACTTGATGATTTATCACTAGTTCAAATGTGATGGCAACTAATGACCAGCAAGTATTCACAATCAATGAAAAAGCAACGATAAAGGATGCTCCTCCCCACATTCTTAAAATACTAGCAATTGATAGGTAGGTATTTTTGAAGAGCTGAAATTTATCTAATTTTATGTGTTACGTTGAAATTATTTTTACTTAATTTGATCAGATCAATTTTTAGAATAAAATTGCTCTGTTATGTATTAAGAATGCAACCAAAAATGTTATACCTCTTTTGTTCACACTGATCTGTACTTTAGTAATAATTGGAAATCTGGACCGTGGCGAGGACGTATGACTCCGTACACAATTTATCCATTTATGCAATACTGCAGTGACAGGAAGATGAGAGCAGAGGCTTGGGAGAAGTGGACAAGTAAGGCTTCATTTGACCATGACTTCTACAACAACTCTATTAATCTCGAGGAGTTGAGACATAACAAGTGGGTAATATAATCAAACTAAACATTTTGCGTTGGAAAAATAAGCTTAAATATGTATTTTTAGTGAGGGTATGGCCAAAACATTGGGATATACTTCAGTAGCGGAGCATCGCTTAGCTAATAAAATGGCAGCATCTCCTGATACTGTGAGGAGTTTCCTTAACGCGTTAGTTTTGATTTACGTTATTACTTAATATTATAGTTCCTAATATCTAAGCGCATCTCGTTTTTGCATAATCTTCACTATGTTGACAATAACAGAATGATTGCAAAGAAAAGTTACATAGTTTAGCGATTAGTTAAAATGGTTAAGAAAACTATAATTAAGATTTATCCGATGGAAAATCAACTTGAGAATAGAATTTAACCCCAATGTTAAGGCGTATTTTACTTATATGATTTCTGCAATTTTGGAATGAATTGAAACTTTCTAATTGGAGATGAGAAAATAACTATTGATATATTATCAATATATTTTTTGCTTTGACTTAATTTAAGTCTTGTTCGTCGTGTGCGACCAGTGTTGATTGACCGAATGGAATCATGGACTACTTTTGCTCAAGCCAAGGAACTCATACATGGCGAATTAGATTGTTATGACCTATTCTATATATGCAGAAAAGAGGCAGAGGCTCACTATGAGTGGGTTTGTGGATTATTTTACGTTCTCCGGGGATATTGATTAGATTGATCTTATTCACTTAATTTGTATGAAGTTACCCGTGTATTTCTCAACTTAAGCATTAACACGTTGGATCTTATGAATCATTTTCCATTTTGGCCTACATTCTTCAATTTAGTGAATATTGTTCAGCACATTTTCAGTATTGAGTTCAAGGTTGGTGTAGACTTTTTATTTTTCACTATACTTTACTTGTTATCTAAACGAATTCACAGTTTTTAAAGAAATAGTTACGTTATTTAATCTTTAATGTAAAAATTTCTTCCGAATAAATAGTAAGGATTTATTTAGGATATTACTAATACTGGATTGGAGCGCTCTGATCCAGAAGTCAAAATATTTTCTGTAATGGATAAAAACGATGGAAAACATCTGGGAAGACTGTATGTAGATCCATATGAAAGGAAAACGAAGAGAGGAGGTTGGAACACCCTGTTAGGTAGAAGTGAGTTTTTGTAGCATAAACTATTGTAACTACGTGTATTTTTGATTCTATACGTTCCAAAAAATGTGTTTTTTTAAAAGTTAATATGGATTTCAGTGGAATCTGAAAAACACGGTCTTGATAAGTTGATATACATGATCGGTTCAGCCACAACTCCAGAGGGATTATTACCCTCCTTCCTTCACCATCAACAATTACAAAAATTACTTTTTCATGTTAGCTTTGTTTTTATTTTTCCCAGATTAATATATCTATCAAATAATTAACGGTGGAAATGGGCTTCTTGCTCTTTTTCATATATATTTTGTACCTTTCAGGTATATGCTATATTCCTTATTACAGTTTGGACGTTCCATACAGTTGTTACTCTCTCGATCTCCCTATAGAGACATTACCATGCCTTGGGCACCATTTTATGCGAGTGACTGGGATGCTGCTGACATGTTTCCTGCTTTTCTGCAATTTTTCATATATAAACCTAACCTTCTCCAGTCCCTAAGTTCTCCTCATATGGTGTGTTCCTTTTTAAAACTTAGGATATTTGGTAATTGACTTGGATTTTGTTTCCTTATTTTTAGAGTACTGGGCGTTTACTGTCAGACGAACAAGCGAACAACATAGCATTGACACTTTCGCGTTCAACCCTTTGGGAATCATATCGTACATTATTTTGGTCTGACTTCGATCTTTCTATATATGAAATGCAGGATAGGAGGTTATTTTTCAAGTGATATGAGAATTTAAAGACTTATGATGTATTTAAGTGCCTTATTAATTCTCAATAAACTAACTATGGAATCTTACAACAAATTTCTTTCTTTCCAATGTTTGACTTATACCAGCCAACGTCAAAAGCTTTCAGGCAAAAGTTTTGGCTCGACATGTATCGTGAAATGTATAAGGAATATTTTCCATTTAAATTAGCGAAAAATGATTACCATCCATGTTCATTTATTCCTATCTTTGCTATGCAGCCTCATATGGGAATGTACTATAGAAAACTCTGGACAGAGGTTATATGTTGTAATTTATAGCTATATATTGTTTAAATCTCATATTCTGTCTTTGAATGTATTTTTCAGATGTTGGCTTTAGATATTCACGAGACCTTTGATGCTGAGAACGATGAAGTAAAAACTGGTGAGCGGTTGAAAACGACTATTCTGAATAGAGGTTCTGGAGACATGGCTAAGGAACTATACAGACGGTTTCAGGTTATTTTATTCAAAATCTAATAACTTTTTTAACTGTATGATCACCCTTACTATCACTTATAGGGCCGGGATCCGAGTGTAGGAGCCATTTGTGATTTTTATGATCCTCCTTCATTCTATCATTTAGAAGATGAGGTGGAATAAAAATAATTTTGGTATGTGGCTGTTTATAGTTTACAGGTCTGCTAAAAACTTACTAAGATCAATTTTTCCGTAATTTGTAATTGAATCTTGTAATTTGATTATTATATATGAAATCGCTACTATTAACTTCTTAGGTGTTATGGAAATATTTAATGCATTATATCCAGTATACTTGAGAGAATAGTATTTTTCTTTTTTATAGCTACTGTTTAATTTCACTCAGTGACTTATGTTACTGCATTAATATCTTGTAGTATGTTGAATGAAAATATTTGATTACTTGTCTATTTTGTACAGTGAATAGTACTGTTGCGATAAGCTTTTTTTCAAGCTATCTGCATAATTTCTTTCCATGTATTTATTATTTGTATGTATTTATCTTTATATTGAAAGGATGACATCCACTGGTGATTCAAAGGTACCCGAAGTAACTATAGTCACTGAAGTACCACCTAGTCTACACAAAGCTCTTTTGCTTATGGTTAAAAATTTTTTTTCCAGGGTGAGACATCAATCAGATTTCCAAATTTTATTTTGATTAGATTTGGCTATATTTGACCTCTAAGTAATTTTAAAATTAACAAGAAATTTTGGCATGGTTTAGGTGATTAGACTTTAAAAGAGTTAAACACTAATTGCTCCGTTAACATCGCTTGGTTTTTCGTCGTTTAAGGAACATTTTCTGGTTGTTTACTACATTATGCGATCAATTTGTATACGTGAAGAGAATTTGCGGAATCGATTAAATTTCGATCAGCGTCAATTAAGACAGGTTAGTTATTTGTAATCAGCATGATAGGAATGATAGTTTTGCTGTATGTACTGCGTATCAAAATTATAGCACATTTGGTTTTTTCACCGTTTTTCTATTCTCCGTCGTCAGATTGATCTCATTTTTTTTTGAGGTAAAGCGTAACAACTTTGGAAATTTCCATTTCTAGTTTCATTATTTTTCATTAAAAACTTGTGGTTTTTGCGTCCTTTTTTCTCAAAACTACTCACTTTTCATAGTTTCGATGATTTCCACAAAATCGTTCTTTTTCACGATTATCCAACTTGCCAAGTTGTTTCCACCACTCCTTTTGTAGCGTATTCCTTCTGAAGACGCAGAAAATTCATAACCTTCCTGGAACGATTGACAATATTGAAAATCTACTTTATCGTGTAACCGGCAGTTGACAGTAATTTGATTTAACCTCTTTCGTGTTAACTCTGCTTGGAAGCACGACACATTGTTATGATGATTCAATATTAGTGAATTTTTACCCATTTCTCGTTAAATAACGCCAAAACATGTTGTGTTATCATTTCCGAACGATAAAAAGTTAGTGATTTTGAGAATAATGAACATAAAAGCGGTGATTTTTATGAAAAACGATGAAGTTTAAATTGGAGATTTTCAACGCTATTACGCCTCACTTCAAAAAAAAATTGGATCAATCTGACGACACAAAGAAAAGAAAAAAGTGACTATCATTTTGAGAGGCGCTGTGGAAGTGGCTGTGGGGAATAACACAGTACGTTCGGCTTCCATGAGTTAAAATCTATAAGCAAAAAAAATTAAATTTTATGAAAAAATTAATTGTGATTTTATTGACATTTTCATTAAATGAGTAATATCCACTATTGTTTTTGCTCATTGAAAATAACAGTATCAAATACTCAGTTATCTGCTTAAATTCGCCATATAAAAATGTATATTTTTTAATAAAACTGAAGTATACAAACCGTGACGGACAATAGTGTATGTCGTTATAAATACTTCTGAAATCATTTATCTGCTTTAAGTACTAATGTTTTACTATTCCTTGAAAGAATTTTCATTAAACATTGAAAAAGAGAATTCATTAAAGCTTCAAAATGCTTCATCATATCTCTAAAAGTTAGTTTACCTAGAATTTGTTTACTCCTAGTTTCGATATATAATATCATAGTGTACTATCATTCTAGATCACAATCTCTGTTAAATGGATAGTTTTGCTAATATAAGTGAAACTTAAACAATTCCAGAGGTATTTATTCTGGATTTTTTAGTTACTGGCTGGTTTAAAAGCGGAAAAGCTTGTAAAGGAACGATTACTTCAACAAAAAAATGAGAATGGGAGATCTGTTTCTATAATTTTCTATTTTATTAATTATCGTGCCATCATCAATGTTCTGAAGTATAAAATTGATCATATGAGGTATGTTAAACTAACATTAGCTGACCATAAGAAAGTTTAAAAGTTTATTTTACCTTCTGAAATATCTTTATCTAAATTGTACGTTTTTATTCAGACAAAGGCTAGAAGCTAGAGAAAAAGAAGATGTTCAAAAAGCAAATTATAAATGTGATGGCTGTGGTTCTCAGTATGATGTAGGTTTTCGTTTATTATTTAGGCATGTTTCTTTTTCTTTTCTTTTTCTAGGTATTAGATATCGATCGGATATTTGATCTCGCGACTGGAACGCTAAAATGTTGGCGGTGTCAGAGCGAGGTGACTCTGGACGATAGCGGAGGACCCACTCAGAGTACTAGGTATTCAACATTAAGCATTATATTAATTACCCATCTTTCAGTACTTATAAAGTTACTATATATTGATTTTCTCTTAGAACTTTATTAGCTCGTTTTAACGAGCAGATGCTTCCGTTATTTGCTGCTATTCGTGAGTTAGCGGGCATTCAACTAGCGCCTCATCTTCTTGAACCAGATATAAACCAATTCCTTGCTGAAGAGGATAAAGGTATTTATTTATTTATTATTTATTAATCTATCATGCTCAAAGTATGATGTCTAGCAGAGCCACAGCAGCAGCTTCTTGATTTCTCTTCATCTGGTGTTGGAGGAGTTCGTGCTGGACTTGGTGGGATTGCCCATTCTTACGCTTCAGCAACAATCAATTACGTTAATGCTGATCAAATAAGTGTTAATCTCAATGCTGATTCTAACAGGTATGTGTATTTGTTATTAGAAATAATGTATTATTAAAATCGAATGATTTTATCAACATAAACAATCCCAATATAATTTTTAGTAAACCTGTAGAAGAGAAGAAAGTGGTTCCCATGTGGTTACAAGATGATGCGATTGGTGGAGGAGAGCATGAACAGGCAGTACTTGCACTTGGGACAGAGAGGTAACATAATATTGTTTCAATTTATGTAAGTCTTTGAAAACCTACAAATTTAACTTAAGTACTATGGAATCGACACCCAAAAGATCGAATTCTGTGTCGCTGAGTTTGTTAGCGGAATTGGAAGGAGTAGATGAGCCAGAATCAAAGCGTACAAAAACGGAAACGGATGAAGATATCGATTTACATGAAGAGAGTGATGGGAATGAAGAAGAATATGAAACAGTTGAAGTGCAGGGCAAAAAGGTAGTTGAAATAGGAGAAAGTGGAAGTAATTTGGCATATTCTATAAATTTGAAAAGTCATGAGTTGATATTATAAATATGTATTTATAGGTGCCTCTAAGCGATATTACTGCTGAATTGGTCGCGGAAATGACCGAAGAAGAACGGGAAAAGTATGCTGCTATTATGCAAGACAGCATATATTACTAACAAAAGATCTCATATTGGAATATTTGTTACAGGTTTCTATTAAGTCATTCATAATGATCTTTTGATTTTCTTAACATATTATATACTAGTTAAGTAATAAAAGTTGTAATCTATACTTCAATTTTGTTTATCCGGATAATTAACCTATAAATTTGAACTTGTGCTAAATGCGTAAGCGGTAGCAGTTTTATTAACTATATTTTATTTAATTGATTACACTTCTATTAATTTGAATAAAAAATGATTACGACTTGACATGGCCACGTGTGAAATAGATTTTTTCTTCCCTTAAATTGTTCTACTGTTTCCCGTTTCACTATTCTATGTGAAGCACTCCCTGCCCAATTAAGATGCCTAATTTTTTGCAATATGAGGGACGCGTCATTTTCCCATTCGGTTAGTTGAATATTAGCATAATATAGCTTTTATTTTATGCAAACTTTGTGTTGCCGATAATAATCGCTTTTAACACAGTATAGGATAAGTTCGAGTCATTGGTGTATTCGGTAATCGACATAGATCTAATTCTTATATCACTTGTGAATTTATTTTTACAAATAAGACAAGAAAAACGTAGATTTCTTGCGAACAATTACTAATTGTATCTTATCGTATAGTAGCTTTGAATAAAATTGCTTGTAGTATAATTATGGTTTACTCTGTACAAAATATTATATGAGAGCAATGATCATAGCAATGTCCCGTACTTATTGCATTATTGGAATATATATTTAGTTGCTATAGAAGTACAGTTTTTCACGTACTAGTTACATCTCGTTTTCATGCTTATCTTTTGCTCAGTTGAATCCAGTCTAAGGTTTTGTATAAATGTTATGAAACAATTAGTGCTTCCTATAGTTATTACCATCAGTCATGCTTATTAGCCTGCTCTAGTGTATAATACATACGCAACTCATTATTAGAACATTAATTGTCAAGCCATTGTTTCGATGCTAAGATTCAGAACTATAGATAGACTTCGAAACTAATTTTTGGTATAATTCCTTCAATCATAGACCTTCGCGAATGAGTAAAAATTTCGTTATATTTTACCTGGCCTTTCATAGGAATAAAATGTATTCGTGAACATTTAAATTCATTTTAAATCGACGGTAGTATTTTATTTCTTTAGTTGTTAGATTGGTTTCTAAATGATTTCATCTATAAATGTGCTAAAAGGTGGCCACAAAATGAATTCATAACTAAATAAGAGATTTGACAAATCCCGACCACTTCGATGTTTTTCTGTAATTACGCCTTTCCTAAATTTTAAAGTTAAAATAAAAATAATTGTAACATTGGTATAGAATTGAATTCGTATCACAGTTTTCTATAGTCCAATGTAAAGATCAATAAAGCATTATTATTATTTTGAAAAGTTATTATTAAAATAACATACGTACCAAGCAAACAAATGTTGGGAGATGATTCCTTCAACAACCTCCTTTCATATGGTTCAACGGGACAAGAACAGGTAATTTTAGTTAATTTTGAATAGTTGTAAATTATTTGTTGATATAAGGTTTACTGAAGTTTTAAGAACTTTGTTGGAAAATGTGAAACAGATTGCTAGTAATTGTAGGCTCATAAACTATTCCAAATGTGTGATGTAGATAAAACAGGATTCATCGTGAAGGCTAGTTAAAGGAGTGATATATGAAAAGAGCAAATATCACTTATTTGAGTTTAAGAACAATCTTCAAATTATTGTCAACATTATTTCTTTCCAATATTTATTATAATTGGAAAAACGAATTGAAATTAATAAGGAGAAGTCGCTTTCAGAAAAGGAGTTTATTGAATTCATTAGTAGGTTTTTGTTTCATCGCCCCCTTATCCTATTGTTATTTCTCTTTCTACTCTCATCCTGTAAATACAATATAATTTAAAACTTCTCTGCTCTTAATTACTTATTTTTATTTATTTAATTATTTATATAGTACTTAGTTTTTCAGAGGAAAACATCAAAGGAGCTAAAAGCAACAGTAATCATTATGATGTGACCTCAAATAAAAAGGTGCTATGTATTGTGTAGGAAACTTCTGAGATGGAAAAAAAATCAATTATTGTTCTTAAGATTAATCTACATAAAAGGGCTACAGATTTGAATGAGAAGAACCTAACTGATAAAATCAATTTAGTTGGAAAAGGGGATATCAAATATGTAAATTCACTAGTTGAACTATTAAGGTGAGGAAATATTCATCTATATATTTAGGGTACTAAAATCATAGGTTTATTTCATTCTGTTAGTAAATTCGTTTTATTTCATTAGTATATGTTGATAATGGCTTCAGTAACACTTCAAATTTCCAGACTGAGGAATTTCGATCCATGCTATCCATATTCAATTGAGTGTATAGTCTCTCATCGTCAAACAGACCTGATAAGTAACCGACGAATTATAATAACAGTTATCTACAAAATTTCTGTTATTTGTGTTTTTCAATAATTTTTCTTGGATCTTATTTGGAACTGATAATTTATAAAAACCCAAATTCCGTCCAGTTGAATGGGAGTTATGTGGCAATTCCAGTACTAATTCTATCTCCAACCATTCACTAGCAGAAGTAAACATTTAAACAAAATAGAATACATATGTCTGTAATTATTTACTTCTCAATTCTGTATGTGTAAATAGGTAAATCATAGTTTAGAAACTATTTTAAGGAGTTGCAAGAGTCAGAACTCTCCTTCAGTAAACTAGGCTATCAAACTTCTCACGACCCTGTCGTTGGAATTATTTTTTATTTCCCGGTATTCTTATTTTTGCATTTTAATATATTTATTTCGACAATTAATTTAATCTTAATCATTATTTTTGACAGGATCTAAAAGCACCGGACCAAATTTTTAAAGTAGCTTTTGTGGGTGACTCTACTGTTGACAAAACCTGTTTCTTGCTTAGGTATGCATAAGCTGTTTTTAACTACTATTTTATATAGTAGATACTCTCCAATCCAATGAATTGCTTAAAGTTATGAAATAGTCATCTAAATTAAATTTGTACGCTATAATTTCAGATACTATCAATATTCTCAGTTGGATAACTATTGCATATAACTTTATTTCTTATTTTTTGACAATAAATTATAGTTTAATATTCAAAGTTGGTGAAGAAGGATAAATATTGTATGATCCCTTAATACTCTTTGTCTAATGCACCTGCTGATTCACCACTTTCTTGTTGATTATGCTATCCATTGTGTCTAATTTCTGCCTGTGGACCAAGAATTCAAGATTTTTCTATCTTACTAAGATATACAAATTGTTTAGGAGGTCACTGAAATCTGCTTCTCCAGCTCGCACATCTTTGCGCAATTCTTTGAATTCAGACCTGTCTCATGGTAGAAGTGTTTGCATTATTCCGTCATAATTTATTTTTTGCTATAATTATATTTTATGACACCGCACGCTTAAGATAAAAACAACAAATTTAGTCATTAATAGTATATTGAATTTTTTTAAACTAGATATAGGATGAGAATAATAACAACTGAGGTAAGTGCAGCAACGGTAAATATAACAACCTCAAATAAAACGAGTATGTTCAAGTATCCGAATTTGGAAGTAATATATTATCCCCTTCATCCCGTAGAAATAGTTTGGAGATATTTATATTGTCTATCTTAACTTTGCTTGTACTAAAAAATATTTATGGCTACAATTTAATGGTTTGAAGTAGTGTCCAAAATACACGTACACTTATATTATGCCGTTCATAAACTGGCTATTTGTGCTATTTAATCAATCTTTTCATGAAAGTAGATGAAAAATTCCAATACCTCTTCCAATAATACTTGTTTCTAATTAGTTACATTCGAATATAAAATAAGACTTCCGTAATCAAATTTCCTATGATTTTAAAATTTTTAAGCTTACCAAATGTTTTCAACTAAGAATTATTTTGAATACGCATAAAAAATAAACAGTAATTTATTAGAAGTATTGCAATAATAAAATTGTCTTCTCAGTATTTATAATATCAGACTGTGTCATAATCGCTTTAAACCAATGTTTAATGCAACAATTGGTGTGGATTTCACTGTGAAGACTATTTACCTAAAAGAAAGAATCATCGCTCTTCAGTTATGGGACACAGCAGGTCAAGAAAGGTTCGATCTACTCAGTTTTTTTTTGGTTCTTAGATTAGCTATAAAAACTAATATGTTTATAGAACTATTTCTAGTAACTGATTAGATTTTAACTACAGTGCGTTTCAAAATGATAGCACATTTTGTTTTTTTGCCTTTTTTTTGTTCTCTGTGGTCAGATTGATCAAATTTGTTTATAGATGGGGTGTAAGAGCCTTAAAAATCTCCAGCTTAAATTTCATCGTTTTTCATTAAAAAAATTACCACTTGTATGCTAATTTTTCTCAAAACCACCACTTTTCATCGTTTCAACATGATGGTACACTTCCCATATTTTGGTGTTATTTAACGAAAAAAAGCGCAAATTGACTAATCCTCGACCATCATAACAATGGATCGTTCTCCTACATTGAGTCTACACGAAAGAGGTCAAATTAAAGTACTGTCAACTACCGGTTACACGGTGAAGCAGATTGCCGATGTCGTCAAGCGCTCTAAGAAGGCTATTATGAATTTCCTGCGTCACCAAGAAGAATACGGTACAAAGAAGAGTACTGGACGACCTAGCAAGTTGAATGATGGTGAAAAAGGGAAATTCTGCGGACTGCGTCGAATAACACGATCAGCACCAATGAAATCCGTAGGACTTATGACACTGATGCTTCATAAACTACGGTGTGGAGAATTTTGGACAAGTGTCCAAATATTGTCCGATCACCGATGAAGAAGTGTCCTCAACTGACACAAAGACATAGAGACGAAAGGCTCTGCTGGGCCAAAATATTCATGAGATGCAACTGGGAAAAGGTACGACTTTTACGAGTCTTCAAAAATAAGCCTATTATTTAATTATTTGGAATTTAGGTGATCTTCAGCGATGAGAAGAATGTTCAAGCTAGATGGTCCTGATGGTTGTCACTCGTATTGAAGGGATTTATGTAAGGAGCCCCGGCACTTTCCAACCCGAAATTTCAGTAGAGGAAGTGTTATGATTTGAGGCACGTTCAGCGCTACGGTACTGGTCGACTTGGCGATTGTCTCGACGAAAATGAACAGCGTGGACTACCAGGATGTCTTACGACATCACCTAGTCCCGTATTTCCAACGGTTTCCAGGTGTTAGCTTCACTTTCCAACAAGACAATGCCACCATCCACGCCAGTCGAAACACTAAGACCTGGTTGGAGGACAATAATGTGGACACTATGGACTGGCCCTTGAGTTCTTAGAACTTAAATCCGACAGAGAATCTTTGGGCAATTCCCGTGCGACGGATTTAGGCCGATAACCGTCAGTTTGAGACCACCAAGGACCTTCAATCTGCCATTTGCAAAGCATGGAACGAAGTAAACAAAAGTGTCATCAAAAACTTAGTTAACAATATGCCTGAACGAATTTTCCAGGTTATTAATAGAATTGGTATTTGTACTGATTATTAGTTAATTATTATGTACATTAATTGTTGTTCTTTTTTTGTCATAAATACATATTTTAATATAGTGTGCTATCATTTTGAAACGCATTGTATTTTAGGCGGTATAAATGCTGTTGTAGGTTTTACTGGTGAGTGGATAACGATATGACTGAATTGCAAACTGGTACTTATTACGGCCATAAAACAATTTCGTCTATATATTATTTAAAAGCTAGGAAATACAAACGTTTTAGAATTATAGGAAAGATGAGGGATGTTCTTACTCTGACTAATTACTTTTGTTTCCTTGAATAGGTAATTTATATAGTTTAAGTATTCTTTACACGGTTATATATGAGAGAATGTGTTATTAGTGAGGCGGAAATTGACAAATTAATATTGTAAAAAATACTAGAAATTGTATTTTACTATCTTATTTACGTCGACAAAAATGAATATCTTACTGCACTCTTTTATCGAAATTCCTTAATTACTAAATAAAAGGGTATCTTGGTCTATAAATAACGATCAATAAGATACTATCTGCAGGAAGTTTTTAATATAGTCGTCTTCAATTTTTAAACTGCATATTGATATACCAGATTCCACTCTATTAAGAAACAATATTTTCGCAACGCAGATGGAGTGGTAGTTGTCTGATGTCACCTCGGAGCAATCATTTCTCAATGTACGAAAATGGATTGAATCCGTTCGGCAGTGTATTGATGAACCAGTTGTCATGTATTTATTAGGTAACAAGGTACTTTTTATGATTTATTCCTTCTATTTATCCCGTCACATTTATAGTTCTTTCATATAACTGTGTTAAGAATAATGCATATTCCCCGATTATTTCTGGTTACATTCAATAATTTTACCACTTTACGTGGATTTGTTCGCTAATAACACTCTTCAAAGTTTTCGATAATGGTATAAGACTTGCCGAGGTAATATTTGGTATTACAAATACATATAGCATAGTTCCAATTTCCAACTACTAATCTAGGATAAAAATGAGTAATTACTCACTAATAACGAAACTACGACTATTCTATACGGTATTATGATTATAGAAAATTTCGTGGCTCGAAATAAATCACGTACTGCGCAAAGAAGACCATAAAAACGTAATATCATTATGCTGATTTGAGTGGTGAACCTAACCATTAGTGAATTGTAAATGAACAATTCAGTTTCGAGAAAACTTAACTAATTAAAGCGATGAAATCTAGGCATATTTGACCACAGCCTAGCGTTCATTAGAAAATTCCTTACGAATTTGTAGAATCTACTTAAAAATATTATCGTACTTAAATCTTGCAGACTTTGACTTATTACTGTTCTTATCATTAATGCTTAAATTTAGCAGTAATTGTAGAAATTCCAAATGTCTTACTTCGAGATAACTGCTTGTACAGGCTATGGAATAGAACACTGTATGAAGACTGGCAAAGTAAAACATTTATGATACCAAAATATTAAGAAGGCTACAAGCACGTGAAGATGATCATTTGAATAAGTCTCTGGAACTGAAGATATAGCATCTCACTACCAAGAAAAGCTGCTGTTTCTAATATCTGTGCTTAAATTAATATTTTATAATACATAGAAAAAAGATCTTCCAAATGTAACTTTGAAAATGAATTACTAAATAAAGTAATATCTAAATAGAAGTTCGACTTAATCTTACATTTTTACTTACAAAAAATAACTTTACTTTAAATCTATAATTTTTCTTTCAACATTAATTTTATCCTAATCTGAACTAAGTAATTATATTGTTTCAAATTACAAACAGTACTGCAATTTCCAATAATGTATAACATTCTAGCACCAAGTCACTATACAAACGAATTTGAAATATCCAATATAAAAACGTAGAAGAATTGCTCACTTCTAAAAAGTAAACGACAATATTCAAAATATATGATGATTATAACTATAGGTCCACCAGTGGCAGATCAAATATTGGTATGTTATATGTGCGCGCTCTTATCTAGGCTGTTCGGGAACCTTCCGCGACAGAATATAAAGAGACACGCTGGGTAAGATAGTCATTGCCCCATAGTGGTGTGTTTAGTGTTCGGTTCTTTTTCTCTATGTAATATTTTTTCTTGGTTTAGATAGCTGTATTTAACTACGTAGATTGTGTATCCATGTGAATCTGAGTCATATACGCATTAATGTAGTTGTATTTTACTACCAATTAATTTTTAAAATTTTAATGGAACAGTTCGTATGTTAATATTGCAGCAATCATGGCCAAAGCTAACGCTGTCGGAATTGATCTTGGAACTACATACTCCTGCGTTGGAGTATTTATGCATGGAAAGGTCGAGATCATTGCAAATGATCAAGGTGGGATTGTGAGGGAAGTATTCATGTTAATAGTTGTATATAGTTCTTTTGGGCAGGAAATCGCACTACACCTTCGTATGTTGCATTTACGGATACGGAACGTCTAATTGGAGATGCTGCCAAGAATCAAGTCGCTATGAATCCGCATAACACTGTCTTCGGTTAGTTTCCGGGAAATATATTTTTGGCAGATACTTATCTAGATTTTCAGATGCAAAGCGACTTATCGGACGCAAGTTTGATGATCCAGCTGTCCAGTCTGATATGAAGCACTGGCCATTTAAGGTCATAGCTGCTGAGGGATCAAAACCTAAAGTACAGGTGGAGTACAAAGGCGAAACTAAGTCTTTCACTCCCGAAGAAATTTCGTCCATGGTTCTAGTGAAAATGAAGGACACGGCTGAGGCATTCTTGGGGTCAACTGTCAAGGTGTGTTGGTTTTCTACGCATGTAAAAAATTGACAAGTTAAATAAGATTTTTAGGATGCTGTTGTTACTGTTCCTGCATATTTCAATGATTCGCAACGACAAGCAACGAAAGATGCTGGAGCAATTGCTGGTCTAAATGTTTTACGTATTATTAATGAACCAACAGCTGCAGCTATAGCCTATGGTTTGGACAAGAAGGGATCAGGGGAAAGAAATGTTCTTATCTTTGATCTTGGTGGTGGTACCTTCGATGTTTCCATCCTTACCATTGAAGATGGGATCTTCGAAGTCAAGTCTACGGCAGGAGATACCCATCTGGGTGGAGAAGATTTCGATAATCGTATGGTGAACCACTTTGTTTCGGAGTTCAAACGAAAGCATAAGAAGGACCTCGCTTCTAATCCACGTGCTCTCCGGAGACTGAGGACTGCTTGTGAACGAGCCAAGCGAACACTATCATCATCTTCACAAGCATCTATTGAGATAGACTCGCTATTCGAAGGAATTGATTTCTACACGAACATAACGCGTGCACGATTTGAGGAACTTTGCGCTGATCTTTTCCGTTCCACTATGGATCCCGTGGAGAAATCTCTACGTGATGCGAAGATGGATAAGAGTCAGGTTCATGATATTGTATTGGTAGGGGGGTCCACCCGAATCCCTAAAGTACAGAAATTGCTCTCTGACCTTTTCTCCGGGAAAGAGCTAAATAAATCTATAAACCCTGACGAGGCTGTAGCATACGGTGCAGCTGTGCAAGCTGCAATTCTGTCCGGAGATAAGTCGGAAGCTGTGCAGGACCTTCTGTTGCTTGATGTTGCACCATTATCCCTAGGTGAGTTGCTGACTAGTTTTAGCGGATGCTTATTTTATATAGTACTATTTTAGGTATTGAGACTGCTGGAGGAGTAATGACCGCACTTATCAAAAGAAACACTACCATTCCTACGAAAACTTCTCAGACGTTTACAACCTACTCTGATAACCAGCCAGGGGTGCTTATTCAGGTGTATGAGGGCGAAAGGGCTATGACCAAAGATAATAATCTGCTTGGGAAGTTCGAATTGTCAGGGATCCCACCTGCTCCTCGAGGTGTACCGCAAATTGAGGTTGGTGTATCGCTAGCCATTCATGGATGCTCATCAGTAAGTATGTACTCTTTAGGTTACGTTCGATATAGATGCTAATGGAATTCTGAACGTGTCAGCTCAGGACAAGTCGACAGGAAAACAGAATAAGATAACAATTACCAACGACAAGGGTCGATTGTCGAAGGTATGGCCTCACCTTTTACTACTAGGGCTACATGTACCATTTTATTTATCATTTAAAGGATGAAATCGAACGGATGGTTAATGAAGCCGAAAAGTACAAAGCTGATGATGAGGCACAGAAGGAGCGAATTGGTGCTAAAAACTCTCTTGAGAGTTACGCTTTCAATATGAAGCAAACATTAGATGATGAGAAGGTGGGTCTAGGATTTGAATTGGGAGGTGTTTGTTCACTGCTTTATCTTGTTTTGTTTTAGCTGAAGGACCAGATTTCTGCTGATGATCGTAAGAAGATTGAGGACAAATGTTCTGAGGTCATAAGATGGTTAGATAGTAACCAAACGGCTGAGAAGGATGAATTCGAACATCAGCAGAAGGAGCTGGAGGGTGTGTGTAATCCTATTATCACCAAATTGTACCAGTCAGCGGGAGGTGCACCTGGTGGAATGCCCGGTGGAATGCCTGGAGGCGCCCCTGGTGGTGGTTCCGCAGGAGGACCCACAATCGAGGAAGTCGACTAAGTGTGATCGTGATCTCAACTCCGTAATGTTATGAGAATAAAGTTTGTTAGTTATACTCGTGCTACAGTTCAATATGATATTTATTTAGTCAAGTGTGAGGTGGGCATTGTCACTCGTAACGGGCAATGCAAGTCCTCTCGGTGTTGAGGATGTAGAGCCTACTAATACGTTGTTTGGGGTGGTGAAATAAGGGAATCTGAACTAATTGCTTTAGGATTATGAAGGGTATTAAGGGGAAATGTCTCAAACGGAATGTTAATTTTACTAAACTTACCTTAACGTGCTTTTAGTTATCTGGACTGAGAGCATTGTATGTCTTCTTTCCTCTATCATGAGTTGAATGAACCTCATAAATAGAGTGAGCTCATCAGTATTTGGAAGAGGGAGATCGAGTGTCACCTATAATGTCAAAATCACTCTTCTAGACGCTACTATTACTGTACGAAATCTTACTTGGCATGGGATCACTAGATTGTCCTCAAACGATTTCCTATGTAATAATTCCGGTAAAAAGGCATACATATCGTCTAATTCGCTGATGAAGAGGTGCTCAAGAATCTGTTAATCTATATTTAAGGCGTAGTGTAAGTCATAGGCTTACACGTTATAATAACTTGTAGCCCGTATTTCCATCCTTCAGTAAAATATTTTATTGCGTTATAGATATATTGAGAACCTACACGAAGACCTCTTTTGCGTGATAGTAAAACTGGTAAAGAGGTGTGCGTAACATTTTCGTTTACTCCGATTTGCAGATGGTAGAAGTCGCCTACTTCCTGTTCAAATTTCTTTAATGTTCAGTTGTAAATGTATATATGAATTTACTCTTCCATATTTAGAAATATACAATAAAACCAGATGTTCCTTAGGGTTTATATATCTAAACTCATTTCTGAAAAAGATTGTGGAGAACATTGTACACCTTAATAAAATGTAGGACATCTGGAATGACTTTGTTGTTGATTCCAATAAACTCGCATTTGCAGTAAAGCGTTCGCTTGATTTGAAGTTCAACCGAAAGATTCTTAGAGAAGCCAACAAAGACGAAGGCCCAACATGGACGAGTTCTGTCCTGCAGAAAATCAATTATATAAATTTAGGTCCTGTATATTAATATAGCTGCACCATAACTTCTACCATGTTTCTACCAGGTAACATGCTATATCTCCACTCTTTTTTATCACCAAACCGGCTGATCTTCATATGGTAATGAGAAGGAGCACAACGGTTAACTACATATGGGAACAGACGAAGAAACTGAAATGGCCAGAACGAAAAATAATAACGAAACGAGTTCAACGAAAAATATAAGATGAAGACTCTTAATACTCTAAAAACCCCACATCTTCTGGCCTGCACTGGATTCCATATTTCAAATAGCAAATCCGTGGTTTCTCAGATACGTATGAATGAATCTAAACATGCCTACAATAGTTACTACCACTTTATAAATAAACACAAACCACTTACCGACCAACTTCCCAGTAATTTAGAGAACATATATAAAGCCATAACACAATGTACAGAAAGCGAAATCCATCGCTCGAAGTATAGCATGTCCTAATTAGACGTAATTCTCATCTATTTAAGGATCAAAGTAGACCACGCAATCAAGATTATTCGAATATTACACGTTTTGGAGTTCACTAGAAAACAATAAACCAGATTTAATAGTGATTTTAGTGTGGAATTAGTACAATTTAAGTGGAAATATTTAATGCATAACAAAATTCAACAACATCAAACCAAAACGATACTAATGTAAGCCAAACATGATTTAGGCGAAGAGATCGCAAATTTAAAAAAAGACTCGTTTTCAATATAACAATTAAAAAATAAGTCAGAACTTCATTTAAAATTAATTTCACTTGCAAAAATTCCCTATGGTTTTCATCCTCTGAATCCGCCTGGAACTCCGCGACCAGGCCCACCTCTCGGACCTCCTCTGCCACCCCCGCCCCTACAGAAAATGGGTATAACATTGTAAATAGGAGTATACGACTCAGTGAATACTATAAAAATGTTACTCTAGAAATTCACCTTCCTCCTCGAAAAGTGGTTCCCCTTCCTCCACGTCCCCCACGTATCTGATCCAGTCCACCTAGACCCATACCAATAGCACCCTTAAATATTTAAATCGCTCTAAAGTTATTGATCAGGAATATGTGCAACGTAAATGAATACTGGATGAAATATCACAAACCTTTTGTGCTCTTCCAATGTTTTTAAACATTGGAGCATTTTTGAGCATATCTGGCAGAATCATGAATCGAATCTATAATTAATACATACAGTCATTTCTTAAATCTTTACCTGGGCCTTAGTTTATCATTTTAAACAACTAAAAACCATACTTTATTCCCTCTTATGAATACGTTATCCAGCTGGTGATTTCTTCCATCTCTAAAAGTTACGACTACATCTGACATCTGACAATTCATGTTGTCCTCAGCCTCAATAAGCTTTCCACGGTATACTTCACCTGAACACACTACGTATATTACAATAATATCGTATAGAATACTTCAGGTATGACATGTAACGCAAATTTTTGAAGAAAATATACAAGAAAATATTAATAGAAGCCAGTATTTACAACATACCAGTAACCGTCTCAAGAGTAACAACGTGTCCTTCAGCTTCATGTAGAATCTTAATAGGTACTCCAACAGACGTCATATTACTTGCTGTAACATGAAGAAAATTATAAAAGTAAATACATCTGCAAACAAGATTGTAAAATGTCATCATTTATAATATTCCAAATATAAATAATTACCATAAATCCAATAACATCAGTTTTAAGAACTATACAAGGGTAGTTTTACATTGAATGAAGGTAGAAATACAATAATGTAAATAAAACTACCCCTAGACAATATAAGACGGCACGAAATATTATTATAAATTAAGGCTAATAGTAGGACAATAAAGAAAAATGCAATCAAAATTTGCAGATCCAGATCTTTATTTAGTGAACCACTTATCAACTTTACCACTATAAAACTACTCACTGCTACTAATTACTATGATACTAACAATTGAAACTCAACTCATCATGTTCTTAATATATTCATGCAATCTTCATGATCACTACTCAAGAACCAGTGATGGGAGACTACCTAATGTATTTCGAAAATTCGTGCGTAGCCGCAACGCAGCACCCACCCTGAATCAATATAAGCGTTGGCGGTATGTGTGTTCCAGATTACTAGGACTATATTTTTAGATCGTGCGACAACTCGTAAAATTGAGCCGCGACGCGTTGGAATTGGCACACTTCTCATTGGTCAAGGTGCTTCTAGTCTGAATTTACGCTCATTGTCTGCATCTCTCATAAAAATCTCTCATAAGTAACGAGGTGAAGCTCACCAGCATGAAAAAAGTAGGTAGATGTAAGAGTGCTATAAGTTGAAATGAGAAAATACTGAAGAAACTGAAGATGGTAAAATAGAGTACTATATAGAATAATGTGTAGGGTAAAAGCACTTATAAAGAGCTCATTGTACGACTATAGTCTACAAAATTACCACAATAACTGTTCGCGTTCCCAACGAAGCGTTCATCGACGACCCAGAAAACCCTCAGCTGATTCACTACTGTCAGCCGAAAAGTGCGACAAGAGCACTTATTCGTAGGGAGGTTATTACCGAGTGTAATAACTTTAGAAGGAAGACACGCTATGACACCACAGGCCATATCCGGCGAAACATCATTGCTTCTATTTCTAAACCGGATTATGGTAATTAGACTTACTTAACGATTCACAAATTAATAGTTATCCATTATTTTTCTTTAACCACTTATTATAAACGATTTTGAACCTGCTGAAAAGAGCGATGATAGAAAGCTTAGCAGTAGGGTACGGTGCAGGTCCGAATACTTTGCGCAGGACTATTCAGCGTAATAGAGGTAAGCCTATTCAACCGCTAGTAATGGGAACTATCGTGAGTTATAGTCATTATTCCCTTTTTTATGTTAAAAGTGGTGTTATTAAATATCACTAACCTATTAACTAACCAAAAAACGTTGAGCTTCTTTACACTAGAAATTCGTAATGAACACAAACTTCTTTGGTTACCTAATATTATTTAATTAATAGTTTAAGATTTTTTTCTTGGTTTATATAATGCATCCAAGTATCACTGTGTGACTGACGAAGAAGATTTGCTACTAAAAGATAATGACAACGTGATAATTGTTGCTAGTCATTCGCTGTCGAACCACATTTTTGTAGTTCTAAACTTAGTGAATCCTTTTGGAGGTGGACTATTCAAGCAGATTCCAAGAAAAGCTCATGAAACAGGTTCTCCGCAGCTCTATACAGTCATGATGGAAGTAAATGGCGGATATTGTTTACCAATATTTTTCGCCTTTATTCGTGATGCCAAGAGGACCACATACGAAGATGTATTTGGGTTTGTTCACTGCAATTCGTTGCTTTAATTTATAATTTGTTTTATAACAAATCTGAATCTAAAAAAATGGTTATTTTAAAGGTTCCTGGGGATGCTTATTGAGTCCCTTCGCACTCAAGCTTCGTTGATCTCTCCTGGTGTGAAGTTTATTGCAAACTTCGAAGTCCAAGCGATGGATACAATTAAAGCTACACTAGGAGTTCTAGTTCTAGGGTATAAAATAAAATGAAATTTTTTAAAATTATAGGTGCCATTTTTATTATGCCCAATGTATCAACCCTAGAGCCAATGTTTTACATTTTGGAAAAGTTCTAGAGGAATCAGCAGCTCTTGGAACATTCTTCCGGAGGCTACAAATGCTACCATTTATGCCACCACATCTTGTTGGGCTATCAAGTGCATTGGAGCCATCGAGGACTCCAGTTGTTGATGTCGAAACAGAACGATTCTTCAATGAATTTATGCTTACTACAGGACAACATGGCTTCCTCTAAATGAACAGTTTTCACTTGCATGCGATCATAGCCAGAACCGTTCTACAAGGACTACGAACTTTGTAGAAGGATTTCACTCCAAGATTAGAGCATCCTATCCTACAGGAACTCTCTCCCTAGATGAGATGCTGAAGTTCTGCACTACAAAATTTACAATGGGGAAAACGTTAGCCATCTCACTTGTCAACGGATCGTTGATAGATCGTTACATCCGGCCAGATGACGAGACACGCTAACGTAATATCCTGGACATCATAGCAAATTTCCAGCAGCATATGGTTCAGTTCGCTGCAACAGGCTACTTTCCAACTAGGAGGGAGCTCAGATAATATTTAGATGATTTGGCTACCAACTTAACCTCTTAGTAGTAGTAGTGTATGTAATTATTGAACATTCGTCTAGTCATCTTTTGTAGTCATTTTTTACTTTTTAATTCAATGCAGTCTTTTGAAAAACATTTTATATACTGTTTTTATAACTTTATTGTAATTATTATTTATATTATATATCATATTACATTATTTAAGATAAAGTCTTAAGCCTCAGTCTACTGTAGACCCTTCTGCATGTCTAACAACTTGTGATCCGTTGTCTGCGTTCCGCTCAAGCGAGCGCTTCAAAATGGGCGTGATTTACGAGTTGTCTCATTTCTATATTTTAACAGTAGGGTTAGAAATGCTTTAAATATCGTCTATATTGTATTGTTGATTAATATTTTATTACTTTGTTTAGTTACTCATCATAATCGTACTTAAATATTTTCAGCTGTATAGACGCCGATGTCTAGTATGTCAAGTCTGAGGTGCTAATTATTCTACGTTTTCAATGCTATTTGAAGATGATTTCTAAATCATCTAAACTATATACGCTTCTAGGCAGTATTTTGTTTATTGGAACATTTGGAATCAATGGAGTTTTGGTTGTAGTTCTATCTCTACTTTGTTTCACCGCAGGGTAAATTATTTTCTCTTATTATTATATTCACAGATAACAGCATTCACAGCTGTTAATTGCAATTTTAGTATATTGATGCAATATGGACTTTTCCAGGTTTAGCTATGTGGTATATTCAAAAGGAGGTCAAAAGTCTCATGAGCTTAAATCAGATTTTGTTAGTTTACTGAGAGGACAAAAATTCCCTCCTGGCAATTCGATCCTTCTTAGGATTAGAAACCGATTTAATGACAAATCTAGCTATGACCAAATCCATTCGATGACAAATTTACCAACTGTAGACGCAGTACTTGAACAGGTTAACAAATTTTTACAGTAATATTTCTTTTATTTCTAAATAGGATTTAATGCTTTTTAGATTTTAAAATCGAAGGAATGGATACTATGGCATTGTAAATAATTACAAATGTACATGTGTTAATAATGGTTTTTCAAGATATTAAGCTATATCATGAGAGATTACGTGGATTCATGGTATGTACAACTTTCAAATGATGAATTGTTCAAGGAGAGTTTGAAAAGAACCAGTAGGAGGTCAATAGCTGCATTATCACAAAGGTAAGACAGTTATTTACTTCTGAAGTTTATCATTATGCTTGTTTTTTTAAACTTATAAAATGCTTGTATTTTTAGCATGAGGCAGGTAGACTGGGTTCCATTTTTGACTCGTCATGTAGTAGATGATTTTGCATCGCACCTTAGACTATATAGAATGGCTACAGAAAGAGCAAGTTTTTCGAATAATAAAGGTTATTATTCATCTTATTTCAACAAATTTTGTTTGGTGATTTATTTATTTATTCTGTAAATTTGCACTTTTAAACATTTTCAGAAGGCAAAATTGGGAAAGAAGATGATTTGCTAAGTAATTTTTTCGACTTTGAATTAGAAATGGAGAAAAATCTATGTCGAGATTTACTGTCAACAACTCCCCACTATGAGAGTGGTAATGATTTACATTGTGATTTAGCAGTATATTTCGTACTTCCTGGAAAAGTAGTGATTGCTTAAATGTAACAGTTAAATAGAAGATAATTTATAACAATGTTTAGGAAGTTTTTAAAATTCTAGAATAGCTGCGATGACCGAAATATATTCTTGAAAATACTACAACTCTAACGGTTAATCAAATAATTAAATGGACTTATTTCTTATTTTTCAGCTTATTTACATGACTTAGTTGATATTATATTATATCTTATAATGCCTCCAGAGGATTTTCGTTGTCGACCGCTTAGATTTTTGTTGAGAGAAGTGATTGGTTAGTTAAATTCGTATTTTTTACATTTTGAAATATACGGTATGATTTCTGTTTTAGTTCGTCGTTTAATTGTTCCACTTCTTGATCACTTTTCTGATCCTAACGAAATCAATCAACTCTTAGTTTGGCTGGTATGTGTTAATATTTATAAATACTTATTCGTTCCTCGATATTCAAAACTAATAATTTTGTAGTTGAGCGAGGTTTCGCCAAGACCAGATGATTTTGTTTCTTGTTTGGACAATAGTCGATCAGTAGATGAACTTGAATCAGTTTTAAAATCAATACTTGAAGAAAAAAGTATTTTAAGAGGTAAAGATGCTGGTGGAGAGCAAGGTTTGTTATTAGCGGTTTTATTTAAATGCATAATCAATTGATAGGATAATTATAAATAATTCTTTAAAAGACTTTAGTAAATAGCATATATGAAAATTTTGTTCGGTAATTATCCTTTAGTTATCCGAAAAGGATAATTGTTCAGGCATTTTTGTCAAACAACAGTTAAGCAGCTTGGAGTATGTTGAAAGTGTCATAAAACGGAAAATTACTATACTTTCAAGCCATTCTGTAGATGATGGCTTAGATGTTGTAAGTACTTTTGTTCTTTATTTTTTATAATTATTAATGTATTGTTTTTATAGAGTATATTACTTGATTGATGAAATAAATATTTGTCATGTTTGATAGGCTAGAACTTTGGATTCTGCAGATGGAAGTCTCGTACAACTTCCTATTCACGTGGTACTTACCAATAGTGTTGCAGTTTCATTTTTTATAGATTACCTCCAAACAGTTGGAGGACAGAACTACATAGATTTGTATTTAGCAATAGAGGTGAGTAAAATCACATTTTTTAAGGAATACTCTACTTCTACTTTACTACATTTAGATATGAATTGCATTTTTGCAGGGTTTTAAAGTATCAGTTGAACATCAGTTACGAAGTTTAGCTAATGGGGAATCTATTGATGGAGATGTTTATGAGACAATCAAAGAGGCTGCTCATTTTATGTACCAACAATATCTGTCTCAAGAGGTTGGAATCAAGGATTTAGGCTAAATTTAACACATTACGATAGCCATTCGTAGTGGAATACTTTCATTATTTAAGAAGATAATGTGAATTCGAGGCCATCACTCGTGTTCCGCTCGATGACACGGTCGTGGCGAAGTTCTTATGTAGGTTACGGAAGGACGAGCCCTCCGATTACTGGTTTGAGCACATACAGGATAAGGCAATATTAATTTAATGCCTATTATTCTTGCTATTTTATGACTTAAACACTTTGTGATATTTTTGTATATATCACATGTTTCAGGTTGTGGAAGTTTTGAGAGATGATGAACATTTTTATCCTGCTTTCAAAAGGAGCCGTCTCTATGCGAAAATGTTAGCTGAATTAGGAATAATTGGAGATGATGAAAGACCAGAAACACCTATATCTGAAAGTTCAGCATATTCTGGTGCATCTGAGGGAAAAATCCATGATAATAAAGTGGTACATATGAATACGGTTAAAAATTGTACTCCTTTACATGTAATTTTTATCCGATAATCTAGATATTATATGAATTTTAGTTTTTGGAGGGAAGTGTTCTCAACGACGGGGAACCTACTATGTCGGCCATTGTAGAGACCCTTGGAATAGGGCAACAAGCAAGTGTTTAGCTTATAATCCTTAGCTTACTTACGGAGTTCAATTATGCATGATTTAATGAGATGAGATCTAAGGAGTAAGAACTTTTTTTAGTATTAGAGTGATATGTCCTTTTCTTCTGGCATGAAACTATTTTAATATAATTCGTCTAAAATATACTGAGTTACAATTTTAGGGTAAGCAATCATTTGTTCTATATAATGTGAGAGTGAATCGATCAGTAAATGGAAAGAAAATTAGCGGATGGAATGTACTGCGCCGCTATAGCGACTTTCATACACTGCATACATTTGTGATTCAAAAGGTACTTTTATTTGGACTATTTATTTTATTTATTGTACAATTAGATGTTATACGTAAATACGATAACCGTTAAGAGTTTTCAAAAAAAAATGTTTGAATTTAGATTTTTCAAGGTAACTACTAGTATAATTAATTAGGTTGTTTTTATTGCTGGTATGTATGCAATAACAAAATTAATAAACTAATATTTTTAAGGTTTTTATTGGAATAAGAAACGTGTGAGAATATATAGTAAAATATAGTTTCATATATTTATTTAGAACTGTCAGAAAACATTTATTTACCCTTAATGTTTATTTCGGTGTTATTTTCCTTTTATAGTACCCTAAACTGGGAAATTTATCGTTCCCTGGAAAGAAAACATTTAATAATCTAGATGCTCACTTTCTAGAGAGGAGGTCGAAAGTAAGCACCATTTTTAGATATTTATGTTTTTAATCTAGTTGAAGATAAATATTTTATTAAGAACTATTGTTCTGTGGGATAGTTCTAATTACTTGACGCTTTCGAATCTATTAGTTCTATTGAAGTAATAATTATATTTAGTAATCACGTTAACTACTATCAATACTTGCAAACACTTTCCACTGTTGATTTGTTTTTCAGGCTCTTAATCTTTTTATGGAATGTATTTTGCAACCATCCTTACTAAAGTTCTATCCGGATCTGAGCAAGATTTTGTTTGATTTCCTGAGTCAAAAAGAGTATCTGGGTAATAGAGAACCAATAACAAGAAAGGTAAAGTTTTTATTATAACTATATTTTGTGCATTGAAGTAATAGTTTAGGTTATGTCTGCTATGTTTGATCCGATCAGATTGGGAGTTAAAGCAGTTGGCACCACAGTAAAAGCAGTGCCTGATCAAGTGTGTACAATGCTTATCACAATTTTTAAATATTCTCATTACTTACTATTAGTGGTGTATAAGTCTTCAGGTATATGGTGGAGTATCAAAAGTTGGAGCTGGGATAAATAGTGCCGCTAAAACCATCATTGTCAGTATGCAAGATTTATTTTTCCTTATTATCCTGTATGATCTCTAGCTATAATTATATCTTGTTTTAGCAACCACGAAATAATTTGTCTCGAGCTCCAGTAACAGAAACGGATCGAGTTGCTGCTGCTATTACTGATGATGTTAGGAAAGGCGAAATAGATAATGAGGGAGAATATGAGCGAAGTGAAGTGAAAGACGTGATATTGGAGATTCGATTTTTTTTGTTAGGATTCAATGTCTGAGAGCATTCCCCTTCGTGTACTTGTATTGTTCGTTGATGAGGTTTTTGGTGTTCGAGCAAGGAATGCATGGTTTAGAAGACAAATGGTAACTAAGGAATATTATCTGTTAGCATTATTATGAACAAGTCTTCTATATTTATAAGTTGTAATGATTTAGATTACCGTTCTTCGCCAGTTTGTCACCCCATTTGGAACTTCAATTAATAAGCGAATTGTCGATCTGGTTCATTGGCTAACAAGTGAACAGCAGGTTACTATGTATCTAACTGCACTTAGGTAAGTATATTTATTTATTGTACTTGTCAAGTATAATTTACTAAGGGGAATATGCTATCGTATTTTCAAAATTTGGTTTTAAGGGATTCATTGTGGCCCGACGGTCACCTTGCGGGATATCTTCCTATTCGCCAGGCAGAATTCCATAATCGTAGTCGTTTGCTAGCCAAAGCTTTGATGCTGTCTTCGTTGCCTGATGAATTGCGCCTCATATTGGGAGCTGACACCACTTATCAAGGAATTACTGCAATATCGGACGCTTTACAGAATAGGCATCTCAACCGACGACTGCTTTATGTTCTGCTCGAGCGATTGCTTATAGTAGTTTTCCCTGAGAATAGGTTTGAAAAGATATTTGCACAGCTACATTCGAAGAGTCCTCGATCTAATCGCATTTGAGTGTTTTTTAAAATTGTGGAACTGTGTTTAATGTATATAATAATACGCTATGTTATTTAGCTAGTTTGAGAACTATTTAACAAAGTAATTGTTAATTGCAAGTACTAGTTGTACCTGTTAATTGCATGGGTTGCATATTCTGTAAATTTATTAGTGCCATTATATTAAATGGGATTTAGACTAAAACATTATTTTCTATTTTAATGAGTTACTCTTGAAACTTATATGGATTTTCTTGGGTAAGATTTTTTATTCTGTGTTGTATCGGTTATTCTGTATACTGTTCACTTCTGCAAGGTGCTAGTGTTGATACATTTACATTCCACAAATTTATTCATACAATTTGTGCATTAGATGAGTGTATTATTTTCTTACGTAATTTAGTAGGTGTATGAATCATTCTATTATCTTATAGTAATCTTCTTCACCCGAAGACTGCGTATATCGCGGCAGAAACATTATTTATATTTCTTAGATTAGAAATGCGAACTATAGGTGAGGTTTATAGGTTATATATAAAAACTATCTTTATTAGACGAGTTTTATATCAAGAGTCGAAACATCCGTATATCAATTGATATACTTTAAAGTTGTAGAGAATTTTATGTAACTAACGGGGTTATAGAGATACACGAGGGTCTCGGATATTTTAGGAGATACCATGTCAGTTGAGGATATAATCAAAAGCACTCTGGGGGTCCATATGTTAGAGACTTTAGGAGGTCCAGCAGCTGGTAGTATTAGTGAAGGACAAGGATTTAATTCAGAGAACGGTAGATTATTTCTAAAGAAGAACTCACGAAAAGGGGTTTGTTTTATTGCCAGTATAATTTCTCTCTTTAATCATAAAAGTAGTTTTGATTAGAAACATCTCCAAATACTTTTCGCCAGAATCAGATATAGGGTATTCATCTGATTTATGTTTAAAACTTAAAACATAAATCAGTCTATAAATTTTTTATAGGCTAGTACAATGTTCAAAGGTGAAGCAGTCTCTCTTCATCATATTCTTGAGACAGGAGCAATTAGTGCCCCGAAACCACTTAAAGTAATAGATTTTGGAGGCTAGTAATTTATAGTAAATACTTTCCTCATTTACTTTTCTTAATTTAGGACTAAAGTCTAAAATAAATAGACAAATATAACATGTGCAGTGAAGATGCATCATAGATATTCAGACCACGGATGGGGCCTAGTGACTACTTTTATCAATATTAACTGTGAAAGAGAGGATATGAATATTTTTGGTAAACGCTTGGCCAAGTTAGTCTTTCTTTGTTATTTCTGATTTTATATGGCTTTAAATGTTGACTCTAAGTATATAAGCTTTAGTATGCATAAACATAATGAAAATCTCCTATTATCCACTGAAAAAGCCAGTGGATTCGTTGGAAGAGTTTCTCACATCCATGAAAATGATGGTGGGGAAGAGGATCAGGTGAAATACGGAACGAATAAATTCGGATTTGAAGTAACAACTTGCTGTGGATTTTTTCCTCAAGAGAATGATTGGTGCAATGAATGGGCGGTAAGTTTGAATACAGAACAGTTAAAAACTCCACATCTTTAAAGCATAATCGTTTAATGTATTATATATACTATCTATTACAGTCATTTTTCATTACGAATCGTCTTCAGCCATTGATTGACCAGTTAATATATGTGGGTTTATACACAAGTTGGGTAGCCCTATAATACTGAATTACTAGTGAAATATTTAATTGCGTTATTTCAGAAGGGAGAACGAGATCTGCGTGAGTTATGGCCTCATTTAATGATCAAAGGGACAGCTTTGTTGAGTGAATGCCAAAATGTAGTTCCTGCATTGGTACATGGAGACTTGTGGAGCGGAAACTGGGTGTTTTCACAAGCTGAGCCTGGTGAGATTTTCATGTTGGAAATATTTTTATTACATTAATTATGGTTGTACTAGAAATATACTCTGATGTGCTTCCAAGTTAATATGTTTAATAACTTCTATGCGTTTATTAGTTAGAAACGTTGAGTATGTGGGAGAAGTGATAAACAGTGAACACCAGATAAGTGCTTCTACTAACATTATTAAAATTGGTTTCAGTAATATTTGATCCAGCGTCCTTTTTTGCTGATCCTGAATTTGAACAAGGTATTATGAACATGTTTGGAGGGTATAGCAGTCAATTTTGGAAGGCTTATCATGAAATTGTTCCAATACGAAGGGGTAGGGAAAAGAGGGTGCAGCTTTATGAGTTGTTCCACAATCTTAACCACTGGTTGGTTGTAGCTACATTTTTAACAATATTGATTTTAAATTTAATGCAATAAATATTATTGTTTGTCAGGAATCACTTCGGATCTTCTTATAAATCATCCTCTATGTCACTGATCTATAAGATTTTAGATATGCAGCAGAACATAAGGTAGGTGAAGCTAATTTATACTGTTTATTATTAGGTTTTTTTTTACTTTATATTATCTTTGTGAACAAATTAATTATTGATTTATACTATTCGCTATGTATTTGTGTATATTTTAAGAGATTTTATTATTTTACTAATTCCTTAACGATTAAGATTAAACTGAACATTGAGTAAAATATTTCACCTATTATCCATCATTGCTTCGAACAAAAATGATATTTGATCTTTTGATTATAATAAATTGATAATTACTTTCCACGATTATACTATCTTTTTCTTAAGTAAAATTATCCTTTTATCAGTGAGTTTTATATTTCAAACAGTCTTTATTTGGATGGTTTATCAGTAATATGTGTTCTACGGTAGTTTTTAAGCACTGTATTTATTCTTTGATCTTCCATTTATTAAATATTTTGTGTATCAGTTTATTCTGAGAATAAACAGTTATCTATGTAAAGATCTGAGTTCCACAGAAATCACATTGAAAATACTAGTTTCCTCTTTGATAAGAAGAATTCTTTCTTTTACAATTCAATAATGCAAGACTTCCCTTAAGTTTTTCATTCATTTTAATTGATAACTGGCTTATCTATTTTCTTTGTTTGAAATAAATAAAATGTTAAATCAAGAAAGAAGACTTATTGCACGACTCATTGCCATCTATTTTTTCCTCTTATCGTTTTCCTGAGTTATCCTATCGTATAATTACTAATTATTAATTGCCTTCTAGCTCTAATGGATTTTCTTCACATCGCATCCTTTTTTAAATTTATTTATTCCCTCTAATACGGTGTTTAATCATGTAATGCGTTATATTTGCTACAAACATTTCATAGATGGTTTAAATTGTTTAACATTTTGTAGCACATGCAAAGTTTAGACCCAAGTTCGTACTATTGACCAAAATCGATCAATCTGATTTACTTTTTGCCAAATCGGATGTACTGACTCTTTCTCTTGTCGGGTATATCAGCAACTGAGCGACCGAATCGTACGAACGCTGACTTCCTCTTCTCCATGTCCTGAAATGTTTTAATACAAATTCTAAAATACAACGTTTTTAAGGCTAGTTCCACTAATTAGTAGATAAATTAATTTTATTTAAATACTGCTATGGTATTATAAAATGCTCGTTAGAACGTTGCAGAGAAAGGAATAGTTTTATCGTTAATATTTCAATCTTTTAATATTCTATATCTCAGACTACTAGAATTAGAATAGCTGTAACTGATTTTATATAATCTACATGCTCATCTAAATTGTTACTAGTATTTGAACCACCATATAATCAGTAAATATTTACCAACCACAATATCGTCTGCTGATCGCTTGCCGAAACGAACAAAAGCAGACTTTCTCTTATCCAGAGGGGCCGAAGTTACCGCAATAGCTAAGAAATAAATGTTTAAAAACAGAAGTAAATATACAACTAAGAAGATGAGTACATAAGAGTATGTAGTTGGAGGAACAAATGCTCTTATTTTCGCTATATTTAATTTGAATAATTATATTTTTAATGTAAAGTACGATAACTTTAAGATTAAAAAAAATAGCGTACAATTATTAAGAGGGAAAGAACTGAAAAGAGAAAAGACACGAACTGTACTTTTCCTAAAAGAAAATAAAGAGCTTTATAATTTTACCACTTTCAACATTGGTATCCTGTAAGAGGTATTGAAGTTCAATAAGCGAACCCTGGAGGGTGTCATGAAGTCGGCAAAGATGAAGACTAGGGAACTGCCGGCAAAATTCCTCAGAGAGTATCTCTTCGTTTCCTGCGAAAGTGCACACAATTATAGATAGTGCGAAGAAAACAAATAGCATGACCTGAAAATAAAAGAAGAAATATTTTGGACATGTTAATATATCGAGTTAAAAGGTAGTTAATAAAAAGCCAAATTTTATGAAAGTCGTCATAATAGAATATTTTTTAGTGTTTTCAAATATTCAAAAGTTTAAATTTTTCATCATCTAACTATCTTTATTTTAAAAAGTTTCAAGAAATTAATGCTAAAATACACTAATTTCTAGGATTTAGAGAAATCTAGTACTAAGATCAAAGTGTTTAAATAAGACAATTACAGAGAGATCTTAATCAAAAAGCAACAACTTTAAACTACAATTTTATAAATTACATAATGAAGCATGAAAAAAATAGCATTAAACTACTTGCACAATTATAATTAAAAGAGATTTAAATGTTTCCTACAATTTACTACTAAAGTGTTTTGGTTGCACTATATAAATTCACACCAAAATGCTGAACTGAAAGATGAAATTACTTTGCTATAGTTCCTAACCTTCCCTATGCTAATGAGGAAGTAGGAAAAACAATGAAGTTTCTGTCGTTCGATACCTAAGTTGATCCATGCAGTACATTTTTCTACCATGTAATCATTTTTCTCTTAGGTATATACCTTAAAATATTGGACTCCCTAATTCTTTGATAATAAGTGCAGAGATAACAGCAAGAAAAACTGAATACTACAATATAATAATTAAATGAACCATTGTTGATTAATTTGGGTAAGAGCAAAATCTAGGACGCGCATTATGCTTGCCGAACTCTTCTTATCTGTGTAAGCAGGCAAAGCTTTTATACGACACCTCTCAGACTTCCGATTCTAATGGAGAACCACTCTATCGTATAGGAAATGATGCAGAATGAGTTGAATAAATTCCAGGAAATCACACGTTATGATAATGTTTTCTGATCATGTGATTGGTGACAACATAAGTACAATTTAATCTTACATCGAATTTACTGCGATGACCTTATTAAAACTAGTGACTATTCAATGGGTTTTTCTAATGGCAGTTAATGAAAAAGCCTCATAATTTGAGTTAGTATTACACTGTACTAATGCGTGAAACTCTTTCCTATAAGCCTTCCAAACTCTAGCAAAGTGTTTACACAGAGATCGAGAATGCAAAGTACATCAGATAATGCAGGTGTGAAACGAATTTATAGTTTAGTCGAAGAAAACTTGCACTCAGATAGAATAATATTTAGAAATATTTAGAAAACATGACAGGAATACTAAATTTACATAGGAACTATCTTACGGATATGTTTCTATGTATTTTAAAACCAGACAATTAAAAAAAAAGTCAAGGCAAATTATTTAAATGAGTCTAAACACTTGGTAGTAATACTTGCTATAGAATGTAAATTACTCAATAGAAAACCAAAATACAATGCATTCCGCATTACGTTATCATTTTATAGGCTTAGGCTTATAATAGCCTACAATTAAAAGGATTTTGGCTTTGTACAATAAATAACGTTTAAAAAGTATTGTAGAGAAAGTGTTTAAATAGTCATCTAAATATTTGTGAATATTTTCATAAGAACTAGAATTGGCATGATTGAGCTAGAAACACATGTTTTTGACGAAGAAACAAGATAGAAGCTTCTATCTTATCACATACAGAATTTCCAGTTATAAAATTGTCACTCTATGGTACAGGGGTACAAATTTTAGAACTCTAACATTAGTATTTTACCTTGAACCAGATAAGTTAGGCTGCTCATATGTGTGACATTCTTTGCATCTTTTTGTTACGTTCTAAATTGTTGATGCAATTAAACTGAGCCACATACCCTAAACAAGATAAACAGCATTATAATAGTAAGAAAAGACGAAATTTAAGTAATACATCTTTCTTCTAATAAATTAGATAGAAGAGTGATATACACGGTGCGCCAAAAGTTCTGCTACAAATTTTAAATGCAGATAAATTAGCACGTATGACGTAGAATTTCGCTATGCTATTGCAGATGTGTTACTTAAAGCTTGCTTGAACCGTGTTTCAAATTTCATTCAATTATCTCAACTCTGAATTGTTATTTAATGCTCAAGCTTTACGCACTACAATAACCCGCTCGCAAGAGCAAGGAGAGAAGAATGTTGCGATTGCTAAGAAGCTCTGTATCACGAGAATGGCTTTTCAGCGGACTATGGAACGATATCAGGAGCTTGGCATAGTAAAGGATTGTCCTAAGACTGGAAGACTTAAGTCCGTGAATACTTCTCGCGTTAGAAAAATGTCAAGAAGAGGATCCTCCGAAATAACAAGGAATCGATGAGGAAGATGGCTTTTGACCTAAATATCAGTCCAACATTAATGAGGGGAATCGTCAAGCATGAACTGGGGTTCTAGCCATATAAGATCCGTGGAGTCCACATGTTGACAGAAAAAATGAAAGTCAATCGTTACGAAAAAGCAAGGAAACTCCTAAGCATCGTTCGGCAGGGCTGCACCTCAAACGTGCTCTTCATAGATGAGAAAATGTTCACTGTTAACTCGACATGCAATAGTCAGAACAGCAGGCAACTTCTTCAACGTGGCCATCAGAGGTCTGGGAAAGTATCCGTAAATAGTAGAAGTCATTTTCCATCATCTGTCATGGTTTGGGCCAGAATAACTGCATCAGGTAAAGCGTCGTTGGTATTCGTTGAAAAAAAATGTCAACATTAACGCTAAATACTACCAAAAGGAAATTCTATTGAAGGTAGTAGTTTCCTGAGCCTCAAAACACTTCGGATCACAGAATTGGACAATTCAACAGGACTGGGCACCAGCTCATGGAGCCAAAACAACTTTTGAGCTGTGCTGAAAGCAATTTCCACACTTTTAGGACAAAGACATTTAGCCATCAAATTCAGCTGATTTGAATCCGATGGACTTCGCAATATGTTCAATCTTGGAAAATAAGTAGAGTAGAACACCTCACAACAATTTGGACTCTCTTAAGGTGGCCTTAGTCAAATCTTGGGACGAAATTAGCCAAGAGAAGCTGCGGCCCGTCGTAGGTAACTTCGAGACGCGTCTACGAGCTTGTGTGACCGCAAAAGGAGGAAACTTTGAACACCAATTAAACCAAATTATTGTTGGGTATGTTACGTATGTCTGGATAAATTTTCGTGTCGAATGCTGTTTTTATCATGAAATTAGACGACTTAACATCTGTGACAGAACTTTTGGCGCACCCTGTATATGTAATAAGATAGAAAATCCATCAACTTTAAATAATAGCTAACATGATTTTTGAAGTAAAACGGAGATAATATTCTTGCAGAATTACTAGCCATAATTACTTTAAGAATAAGTAATAATCGGTTCCATTGGATATATTCAACAAATAATTTGACGTTCTCGAATTCTGACTACAATTTTATTATAACCCTTCTGTTAAAATTTGCCTTTTTAAGAAAACGATTCAATTATATACAGCAAACATTATTTTTATATAAAGAAACTGTCGTATCTATGCAATAAATATGTTAAGAACTGCAAATTTTGAATGTATTTTCTCCTGCACTGCGTATAAGTTCGGTTACAGACACAGTAAATCGGTAATGTCTACTTTTCAAAAATACAAATTTCCATATTGGCAACCTATAAGCACTTATTATAGAAAGTGAAGAAATATTTAATGTTCTAGATAATTTTCAAGATATCAAAGTATAAGAATTCTCATTGTACAGTACATAAGACCTAGTAACTGTTTCATTCTAGTTACTTAATTGAAAGGAATAAAGTATAAATCAGTTACGAAAAAGCTAATCAATAAATGTTTTACAGGATATGATATTTTAATCTACGTAATAGTATTTTTATCTCCTATAGCCGACAGTAACATTCTGTGTTTTAGACTTCTTGGCATCCCAGTATTAGCAATATTGTCGGATGATTTTAAAAATGTGAGAATGTGTTGAATAAGTGTGGTTGAATGCTCTTTTATGATAGTGTAAGAGGATGTTTATCTATCAAAAAACGCTGCCTTATATACTCACGAATTATGGGTCAGGTCATTGGGTATCTCATGAGATAGTACATCAAAGGCATATTAGATGTCTGGTGACTCGATACATATTGTTCGGCACAAAGAACATAGTGGAAGATAACATTACAAAGAATTTAGGAACTTTAGAAGGTTTAGTTTAAAACATTAACAGGTTGACAATAACTAATAAGTATTTCATATCTAAGGGGCGCATTATTTATTGTAGTAAAATACGCAATTTTTGAAATTTAGTATTTACTCTCTAAGAAAAGTTAGTGGAAGTCCAGTGAACTATACTATGTATTTCCGATATACTTCTTGTAATAGTTACCAGAATATATATATATATAATTAACTTTACAACTAAAAGTAGCAACATATTTATTTTTATAGAAAATAAATATTAATGCTATTCGATTCACAATAAAAAATTATGTTCCTCTGAAAAGGATCCAGAATTTCTAGAGACTTTTGAATTAAGATGGAAAACTTTAAAATTTTTTCTTTTAAATTTGCAAAAAATGCATTACATTTTGTATCTCCCCTTACTCTTTGGACTGTACTTCAATATAGCTGATATTGGTCAACTACGAAAGTTTAAACTAAAATCTAAATGTAAAATGAGGTAAAAATTTGAATAGTAATTCAATGGTAACTCAAGTTCTATATTAACTTTCATTTTTTCCAATCCAAAAAATCTGTATTTTAAATTTGTTCGTTTTCATTACCTCAAGTCACTTTTTGGCGCAAAACAGTGAAAACTAAAATTATCCTAGTAAATGCTTGATAAAGAGAGTTCAAGCTAATACAACCACAGCCATTCTTAATAAAGTGATTTCTATACACAGTCCCTTAAATTATTATTATTATTATTCACAGGTAATCAGTATTCTAAACGTCTTGCCTCAAATATTTATGCTGTTTTACTACTTTTATTGATAATCAAGAGCACATACTCTTTCTATGAAGTTCTATTTTTAAAACCAGAATACCGTTAGGACAAATGTAAATTTTACAAGACAACTCCTAATACCTTAAACGAAAATTAGAAAAATCAACGTAAAGTGGTTTTATATATAAGTGTTTAACTTGGAATTTATTCAAATCTTTTCATTTGTCCTTTAAAACCTTAATTTTTCTTTATATCTGCACTTTACTTAACAACCTTGGGCCCTGAAACGGAAATAGGAACGACTCTTAAGCGAAAATATTTTTCCGGAAGAGGAATTTGTGGGAAGATCTTCCGGTGTTGTCACATTATATTTTAGTACTTAAATAACAGAAAAAAAACTAATCTATTTTTGTGGAATACTGAAAAGAATTCGTTTTCAGTTAAAAAAACTATTAACAATTGCTTTTCAAAATTGATACAAACTGGAAATATATTTTAACTTTAAACACTTGAAGTACATTTTTCCAATACGACTTCTGACTTATAATGAACTTCACGTGTATACTACTCGGAATTCATCAATTAAACTTTCCAGAAAGCATAAAATTACCTGTCTGTCACACCAATAATAAGCCTCAGAGTATAAATGCAGTGGTGCCCAGAATTACTGGTAACAAAGTGCACTACCGATTGTAAGTCGCTTCTGAATGGTCTCTTTGTATTCTAATTATACATACCAAGCCAGCATCAAATTGCGGTTCTCTCCAATATGATTTCCTTAGTTCTATGCAAAATTTACGGATTACTATGAGAACAAAACTAGACTACAAAAGGCGTAAAGCATTTAATAATAGAGTTACTATTTTCTAGGTAATAAAATTATCTGTTTCTTATATTTCATTTATATAGGTACTACCTCAGCTAGCTTTAGGCAAAGGTGTCCAAAATTAGAAAGAAGACTACCTCAAACCACTCAAGGGTTTAGAGTAGTACTCGCTCCAAAAGACCATATCCCTACCTACCCTATCCGGGAGGTAGTTCTGATCGGATCCTGCACTCTTAATGGGTGGCTTTACAAAGAACTTTTGAAGCCCTAAGAAATTAGCAGATTCAAAAGAATAAAAAATGAAGCGCAGGAATAAAGTGGTAGTTGGTAGTGGATCACTGATATTAAGGAATATGCGGAATTGGAGGACGTCTTTTGGAGACTGAATGGAATCGATCTTGCGCTTTTATTTCCACTTCGTATGACTTAGACCTCAAGGTCATCAGAAGACCTCTTGCTAAAATTGAGGAACGATAGGAGAAGAACCCTAACAATGTCTCAGGCTGGTAATATGCTACCAGCTACCGATTCTATTTTATGCTATTGAATCTGTTAATTTCTTAGGGCTTTAGAAACTCTTTGGAAAGCCATGTACTAGGAGTGGCAGAAATTGACTAGAACTGTTTTCTTGAGAGGTCAGATAGGGATATGCTTTTTTGGAGGGAGTATTATCACAACTCTTAAAGGGTATAGGGTAGTCTTCTTCCTAATTTCCGAGATCTTAGCCTAAAGATAGCTATGGCAATACCTATAGATTAGGGTTGGCATTCGAAACTAAAATATCGCGTTACCGGGTTTTCGGGTTTTCGTGGTATTATAGTAAGTCGAGTTATCGGGTTTTCGGGATTTTGGAAAAGCCTGGCATTTGCTGGGATTCGGGGAAACAGGGTTCTCTGGATGCCAACCCTACTATATATAAATAAAGTGTTTAGGATAGATCATTTTAGAATGTAGAAAATAGTACCATATTATTGAATTCTTTACGTCTTTTGTGATCGATTTGTATTCGCATAATAGTGCTTTGAATCTGAGTTATTTTCTTTTTCAGCAAAAGTCAGCTTTGCATAGAACTAAGGAAATCATATTGGAGAGAACCGCAATTTGATGCTGGCTTGGTATGTATAATTAGAATACAAAGAGACCATTCAGAAGCGACTTACAATCGGTAGTGCACTTTGTTACCAGTAATTCTGGGCACCACTGCATGTGAATCAACTCACAGATAGTAGGATTTTATTAGTCAGTACGTTGGATATTCTTAGTGTTAAGCAGTTCAATGAGATAATTCCATTTTCGTACTTTATTAAATTACATGAATAAGTTTTTCCTAGTTATCATTAAAGAGGAATAATTATTCTAAACTAAGTTCACATTACAGATGGGAATAAGTGGGATATCGACAACAACATAAATTTTTAAAAGGATTTATTTAGATGAACATTTATTTCTTCTACCTGAGTTAAAGGACGAGACCTATAATGAACATATAGTGAATATCATAACCCTGAAAAGTACTATAATATTACTTTTATTACCTTTGTATCCACTCTAAAGAAGAAAACGATCGAACATATTCCAAAATTTAGTAAACATTCTCTTGAATTTAAGTGGCTACAAATTATTTTTTCCTACCTTACTGAGCACTGCTGTCGTTAATTTAGGACCTAAAAGGATTTCCCGAATACTGTGATATATATCTTTATTCAAGAAAATAATCATCCATGGATTGATGTATGAAAGACAAGATGTTAGTACTGGATAATAAAAGCGCATAGTGAAGATTATACTCTCCTAAAATTAGATTCATCAAGATACGACTGGAATTTAAGAACGGTATTAGCCCTGACTTTATTGTGTGCTGATGGTCAGTAGATTATTAAAATTTACTCACATTAGAAGATAATGAGAATATGAGTTGCAGCATGTAGTAGATGGACATAAAGATAAACATAATAACAAGGCCGGCGACCTGTACGTACAATTTAACCTCACGTCGTATCTTACTGTAAATCATTTACACTATTATTTTAGGAAACTATAATATCGGGATGAAATATGTTTACTTTCTATTTTAAAGTTTAATTAGCCAAAATTACGATGTAAAGAATTAAAAATATAATATAGAAATGTGTTAACTGCAAAGATTAATAGTAGTACGTAAATTTTCACAGTTAGAAAATTTAGAATTTATGAAATTTGGATTACATGAGATTTGAAAGAAAATTATTTTTTATGCAATGCAGTTCAAAAGAGATTATTTTTATAGTTAATCTTAGAAATTCCTAAATACCGTTAATGGTTTCACTTTATTTAAAGAGAAAACATTTCGAAATATATTTCTACTACTTCTTCTGTATCTAGTTCTATTTTTGAATGATTTTAAGCACTATTTTGTCGCAAATTCCCAACGATAGAGTATAAAACAACTACAGAATAAATGACATTTTCTCTAAAAATTAAAATAAATATTATGAAGTTGTAGATTGTATTTACTCATCTTCTCTAAGTGACCAAATTAACTAAATACTTTAAATATAAATGTGTTCATGCTAAGTAATAATGAACTAGAGTATCTTTTTAAGAGAGTTATTTCATGTAACCATGAAGCAGATGATGACGATATAAGTGTATTTTAAGGAAACACACATGTTTAAGCTATTTTGTGGTTAAATATATATTTATGAAAAATAGGATTGTATGTATGACAAAGCAAAATATAAAACCGTAAAAGAGTTTAATCTGATATGACTCACTTATTTATTTGACTGCGATTGTTGATAACCATAGTTAGCACTGATACATAAGAGCTTATAGTGATGATAAACGTTAATAGTACAAAGATATTTGAGATAAAATTGGATCGCTGCAAGAAAATGGTTATAATTTGGTAGTTGCATGTTACATGCATTCTTTATGACGTATTTTCAATATTTACGCCATTATACTGGAATTTTCTTGTAGCATTAAGTCAAAATTAAGTGAAAATTGATTTTATTAGTTAATATTTAAATTGGATAGCAGGAACAGATAATACTTTAAGCGTGTGAAAAGATTATGCCTACCGATAAATCCTCTGGAGCCAATATCACATTGAGCGTATGTATATTATCAAATTGTATATTAGTATTAGCAATAGTAGAAGAACTAATAACTGCAGGAATTAGCCAATGAAATAGAAATATTGACCATTTTGAAGCAAATGAGATCTTCTGAAGTGACCAACCTACTTTTAATCCCTATTGTAATGTTAGCGGTGAAGTACATAAAATGTCGAAAAATCTAGGAACAACTCACCTCTTTTATATACGATCCGTCTTTGCATATTACAAGATACCGTTGAAACGATATCAAAGCGATGCCAAAACATCTTAAAAATAAAAAAAAATCAATGTTATTGAAGCTCCATGCAGCAATATAATACGGTCCTAGTTTCCAATACACTTCATCAATGATATGCATGTTTTTTAGCGATACGAAAAGAATGAAGTTTAGCATAGCCAATAAATCGGAAATTCCCTAAAATACATAGCAATTCTAGCAGTTAATATAACACTAACTATAACTTTAAAGGGAGAAAATTGTATAAAGGTACCTGAGAAACTATGAGAGCATAGAAAACTGATTTATAAGCATTACTGTGCCTCCAAGAATTAGTAATTACAAATAAAATGAGAACGTAAAGCGGAGTGGTCAGAATCGTTTCTATCAGCAAAAAAATAGTTGGCCATAAAAGCTTCATTCTGAAATGATTATACTGTGCTGAGATTGTTAATATAATGAAAAATATTCAGAATAATTAGTTGGAAAAAATATGTCTAATTACTATTTGAACTCGAAAATTCTTGTAGATAGGCTTAGGGAATTCAGATTTTGTTTATTATTTACTCAGGATAAATTAAGTAGAAAAATACAAATTGGATATTTTATGTTAAAGTTGTAATACTACTATACTGGGTGAGTAAATTGACTAGCAATTGTTCGATGACTTTTTAAATACCAAACTACTCTTGAATTTCCAGTGTAATATATTATTCTACCAAAGTAATCTAGTAGAATCATTTAAATTATAAGAACTAGTGAAATAAATTTAAAACTAACGACAGAAAATGCACTCGTAAAAACTTCATGTTTATATATATATATATATATATATATATATAAGCAGCATACATTTCACGATAATTCAGTTTTTGTAGTGTTCATTGATATTGTCCGCCATCATGAAAAGTACCTTTATTAATACTATTATCTTATGTACTCTGTTGTATCTGCAATCGAATTGTCTAATCCAAAATGTAGGGGCCTTGTAATATATAATACAATAATCACTGATTTTCGTTACATTATGTAGTTGTTTTTATCTAATTCTTAAATCACTACTACTTGTTCCTTCAAAGAGAATTACATAAATACTACAAAAATATCGTTTAATGCCTTTATCTAGTAATAAGAGTACTTTTGTACTTATTTTAACATGTTTATTTGAATACCACGAATTCTGTTTTGAATCGTAGTCATAATAAGAGAATGATACAGAACAGTTAGACAGTGACATTCTTCTCAGCAGGCTTTCCCAATATTCTTGTAAGAGTGGCCAATTTACAATCAAAATCATTAAATGTCTAACAATCATTAAAATAAAAGTGTCGGATATTTAGATTATAAAAATTATATGAGAAAAGTTGTTATTGTAAATAAAAACTACCGGTATCCCTATAAATCCAATCTAAAACGTACAATACCTTTTAATATTGAATAAATATTGAAATCACTCATAGTGAGAAACAAGGAAATCTATTCATTTACTGAAAATAGGAGGCATTGTAAATACGTCCCTAGAAGTGTTTCTTTCATGTCTCAGCTTAAATCATTCTATCTACTAATATTTTATGAATAACTATTTTGTTAATGCCTATGGGTATATTACAATGAATCCAGAAATTATAGCACACTATATTAATTCCAGTAAAAATTAGATGTTGAAGTGGACATAACTTACTAATTTTTTAGTGAAATGCAACCCCTTAAAAATTATAATGATATTAATCTTTTTAAGATTAACTTTATCCAGTTTTAAAAATGCAGCTTCACGATCTTCAACGATCCAAAAACAATAGGAGAGTTGGTATTGTCTGATGTTATTTCAATTAATCTGAATTCAACATATTACAGATCTATAATAAGTTTATGTTAGATAAGTCAATTTAAACCATACTCAAATGTTTTTTTGCCCCAAATGCCTATAGAAAAATGTTATAGTTTAGTATATTTAAATCAGTGATTCCAGAAACATCATTAAAAAATTCTTTAGAGATGAACATCAAATAACTAATTAGAATTTCTTAAGCTATAGTAGTTCATTTCTGGATAAATTAAATATATCTGATCAACAATGAACATTGTGCAATAATCATAGTTTACCATAATTTTCGAATGTGCCACATATTTCCGTCCTAACAGTAAATCTCCAAAAAATCACAGCTTATAAACAAGAATTGACATACCATATATCATAATGTTATTTACTATGTGTATATAATTTCGCTATTTAAAAAAGTTAACGAAATTGCATTATTTCCGCTCTGGCAACGACGGAAGTTACAAAAATTGCTTGGAGCTTTGACAGTTAAGCGTATTTTATAGAATATGCGTCAAATTTTTTTCAATGGGGTGGTTTATTGGTTTTTAAATCTATAATTAATCTGTACATTTTGTATTTTAGTATATCTTGAACAGATTTGAGATGGGATGTTTTTTAAATGACTTATGAGTAACGTTTTTACAGAATTTAGGATTTACTAGATTTTAAATGTTATTTATCGACATGATTTCCGTCTTTTTCTCATAATTTTCTTCTTTTAAATTTTCAGTTTCGATAACTAATTCTTCAAACCATATTGTTATCATGCAAATTATTTCCACACTACTTCAAAATTAATTTACATATTTTCCTGAAAACAAATATAGTATTTATAATGAAAAAGTTTACTAAAACGCTATGCTCGGAAATTAAATATCCTCTGGTCGACATAAAACCACAATTCAGAATGAAATATCAAACTGATTTTAGCTACACATACAAGAAATTAATGAAGGCTTCTTGTAAAATCGGATGTTATTAGCATATGCAGAATGTATACGACAAAATAACTGATTTTAAAAGCTTTATAACTTTCTTCAAGCTCAACTAAAATTTTCGTTCAAGAGTATTTATAGAAACTTGAGTATCAGACTATTCGATCGCAATAACTTTATTAGCTTATGTAACACGTGAAAATTGCAATGATGATTTTCTGAAAGTACTAATTTTCGTGTTTTTTACACGTATTTGGCCTCATTTATCTCTGATTTTCACTGCTCTAATAATCGAAAATAGTTTTTTTCCCGTGGAAGAGCTAGCTATTGCTAGAAACTACCACGATATTATGCAGTGTTCTACTAAGATATGTAAAAATACCTGAAATGTTCATATGCTATCTTAAAATGATGAGTTGTCCTTAGTAAATAAACAAGAACCACGAAAGATCATAAATATTGCTTCGATTCGTGACAAATTTAGAATTTTTCCACTATTCTAATAGTTGAAAATGGTCTTTCCCATATAGGATATGATGACTATTAAGAACTATAATTATACCTATAAATTTCATACATCTATTGATTGTACATAAAGTATTTTGCATATCTTTCCTTGAAGTAAAATACACAAAAGAATCTAGACTCCACAAAATGCATAGATGCCTTTCTATTGACATTGCTTTCTGCTCATCCAGATAAAGCCAGATATATAAGCTTATAGAAAAGAATATATCGACTTCTACAAAAACTTCATTCTAACAATCCAATTAGCAAACAATTTATTAATGAATCACTGTGTATAAACGCAGTCTGGCTTTGTCAAATCAATTGAATAACCTAATTCCAAAGTTAATTAGCCGTTCTTATTTCAAATAAATTTCTACAATAGAATTTTTCGCAGATTTTTAATGCTTCTATTATTCATAGGAGACTGTTATTGTCTGGGAAAGTTAGATAATCGTTATAAATTCATTTTTTACTTGTTTCCTCTTCTACAATCTCCTTAATATTATTTTATACTCCTACATTTAAAAAAATTATCAGTGATATGATAAGATCAACGACAACATTTGGGTACTGTGAACAACAAACATGTGGGAATTTAAACTCATTTTTTAAACACAAATAGCAATGGTTTCATGCAATGAAAGTATTTAAAAATAGTAAAAAGTTGATTGTAAATGTTTTTTTCAAAACATAAGCGAAATAAAACAATTCGAATAATATTTTATTATTCCTTTAATTTACTACGCTTACGAAAGAATAAGCGAACACAGATTTTAACCCTGCTTTCTATTGAAATTTATTAATAGATATTACTGTTGGTAAAGTTTACATGAAATAGAGTACTTTCTTAAGAATCATCTAATCTAATCTCTCAAAAATGGAAACTGCTGAATAATCAGTGAAATTTGTTAAAAAATTTATTTAAAAGAGAAAATAGTGAATCCCCGAAAAATTTGTTCATTTATTCAAATTTAGCATAAAATTCTGCAAATGAGACTACTGTGGGCCCATTTGACGTTGGTCATTGCAAGTGTATTTACAATACCGTTATATATAATCATCCTCATTACCATTGCTTTTAAACGAAATCATACTGTATTCCTTACTCTAACATTATCGCAGGTAAGTGAATTTCCAAGTTATTTATAGTACTACATATAAATACCTCTTGGTTTTTGTTGAAGTTTTATACTTAAATCCTTTAGGGTCTCATCGATCTTCTTGCTGTATTTAGTTACCTCACTTCAAGTACTCTTCGCAAATCTCAATTGATCAATGACTTATTTTGGGAATATAGATATAGTTATTTACCAAAGTGGTGCTTCCAAAATACATACTATTTCCGCTTCCTTCGATGTTTGGGAATCACCTTAATTTCTTTTCAACGATACTTAACAATTTGCCGATCAACTTCTTCTTTACAAAGAGTTAATATTAATGCCTAATTTCCATTTTAGTAACTTACAAATTTAGGGATAGCATTCATATTTATAATTAAATAACCAAAAGTTCATACGAATTTGTTTTAATTTTACACTATTTAATATTTTAAACACACGCTAATAATGTTTAGTATCAATACAACTTCCTATGATAATAGTTTACGGCAAGCCTGCGCACATAAACACTTATTAATTTTTTGTTTCGAACATTTACAAGGTATTCACAATTTATCCTTTAGTTAATACCATTTAGTATTGTAATAAAATTTTAATTTTATTGTATTATTCTAATGACTATGTGTAGTTCGTTCACTCTATAAGCCAAGTCCCTTAAAGCGCTGCAAATCTTAAAAAAATAGATCAGCAAAAAATCGTATTATACGTTTACACAAATAAAATAAATAGGACTTTATTATTTTAAATTATACGATTTTAATGGAAAAGAACTAATTACATAATTATCAGGCAATATTTATAATTATCTAGGCTATTAATTCGTCTCCTCGTTGTCTACTGATTTTGCTTCATTGGTTCTTTGCTTCAATAATTTCTATACCTATCTTAACAATAAATCATGCCGGTTTTAACAACAAGGAAACCCTAGAGGTGGTCGTTTGGATGGAAGACTTGTCGGTGACTTATAATTCTTTTCTATTATCATCATCAGTACTGCAATTAATATGATCATCAACAGAAGATACCATGTCAAAGTGATAAATCAAAAAAAAACTTGAAGAATGAATTATGAAGACCAATTTTCAATATTCAGATGGCCAATCTAATCTCCTTTATATTTATACTAGTATCATTTTTTATCAGTATGTATTGCTATATTTCAGTCATTGTATTCACCGTCTTTCAAAAGGCAAACATGTCTCAGTTAGTTTACAGTAATATTATATGAAGTATCGAAACTAGAATACAAAAAATAGAGTATTAATTAAAGGATTAAACCATGGATACTCTTTTCAGAGCAATAAAATATGAGATGCAATTATTCATACAAGTCGGAGGTCTTATGTTTGCTTTTCTGTTGGAGTTCATATACACCATTGTTCAATTTGTAATGTCTCTTGAAGAAGAAGTTCGTAGGATGCGAAACTATTTAATACTTAGTTTATTGAAGCTAAAATTAATTTCTGATTATTTAATTAGATTAAAATATACTTTGAAGTCATTATATTTTAGACAGCTGCCATTCAACAGTGGCGAACCTACTATCCACTTTCTACGGGATTCCTATCGTATGTAAATCCTTGGATGATTGTTTTTTTTAATAAAAGCATTTCATCGGAATTGTGGAGATGTGTAAAATCTCGATCAACGACATCTAGGGTGATAACTACTTTAATAATCGTATAGTTACTTCCATTTTTAAGTCTATAAAGTTAATTATCTTTAAAAAAACTACGATAGTTGTAATAAGAAGCCTCTTAATAATATATTTTCCAGGTTCTGATCAGCATCAGCAGACCCAGTCGCTCAAATATCAAGAAATAAATGTAATTAAATGAATGAACTATTTTAGTCCCAAACTAAAACAACCGTTTCAAATACATTGAATTCCGAAAATTGATCACACTGATTTTACCAATCTCTTAACTTTGGGATTTTAAAGACCGATTGACTTTTTCACGCATATATTTTGTAGGGCTAAAAAATATAGCAAACATTCCCAAAATACATTAAGATATAAGTGTACTTACATCCATTATTAGTTTAGCTATATATTTTGCTAAGGTAAAACAAATTTCAATATAATCTTTGAAATGGTTAAGAAAATAGATTCTTATTCATATCAATTTTTTCCCAGTCGTTTAAAATTTTATATGACAGCGAAATTAAAGAACTTCCATAAAAGTGAAGTGTTCAGCTGCCAACTTTGGATAGTTCTTAATTCAATTAATTAGCTTGCATTACAAATTTACAATAAAAAATATCATAAGTTGTGGATAACTCAATTCTTAAACTAATATAGAACAGCTCCAAATATTTTTATGGTTTTTCAACAAATGCAATGAAAAGATCAAGTGAATAGGTAGTTCTGAAACCGAGGTATTAATTTAACAGTCACTCATAACGATAAGAAACCTGTGAATGTTAAAAACACTGTTTATGATCTATATGAATAAGGAAATATGGCATACATATAATCACTTTTTAAAATGCGCCTTACAAAGAGAAATAAGCAAGTAGAAGATAACGAATTTATTCTCAGAACTGGTGAGACATCTTCTATGGCACAAAAACATTGTTCTCAACACAGTGAAATTTTTGTTGATAAATGCTCCAGCTCACTCTGAAAAGTGTTTCATAGAGGAGAGAGTTTAACAGCACCTACACAGAATATCTATGAAGATAGTCACAGTCTGTTTTCAAGCACATATTCTCCCAAAAAAACCCTTTTATTTATTTGCTATATGTGATATGCGTATTTTAAACTAAAAGTTTAATATCTACTCTATTAGTGCAGTTAAAGTGGAATATTATATAAGGTATTGTAAAATCTAGTCCGTCATAAACCTATGCATGTCTAACCACCACGCCACGTTGTCTAAGCTCTCGTCATGCGAGCGGCTTTGAAAATACGGAGCCTATGTCTTACTAGTTGTCGCGTGATCTACTACACTGTTATCAAGTCAACAAATAATTATTTGAAACACTAATTTTTCTCCATTTAGGATAATTATCTCATTAAATTAGGTAAAATATGTACGATGTATTGAAACCTATGAATGCCATGCACTACACTGAAAATTAAATTTTTCTATTAAAAAAAAAAAAATATATATTTTTTTTTTATTATCTGTACTGTATGAAATTTTATATAGCCAATAGCACTTTATCATTATCATCTTATCGATGGACACTTTTTTTTACAATGTATCAGCCAAATCGCATATTTGATTTGAAAGATAACGTATTTCCCACAGAATTATAGAGTAACATGAGTACAAGTACCTTTTATTCGTTTTTGCACGCATTTAATATGATCTAGGAAAAGCTACGTAAAAGGAAGAATTAAGTTTGCTATTAGCGACAAAGAAAATGCCTATTATTTGAATATGTAGCATTGCTCATATTAATGACAGGTCGTTGAACTAGTCTAGTAGTAAAGAGCTCAAAAGTTTATTCATGTTAAGAATGGTGTTAGCTGATTTGGGAAGGAAGATCCGTAATGCAATCGGAAAACTGGGTCAAGCCACTATTATCAACGAGGAAGAGCTTGATGCTATGCTTAAGGAGGTAAATATTATAGGAAAATTAATTCGTGTGGTACAATAAGATATCTCAATTCTAGTAACATTGGAATATCGTTGTACCATTTTTTAGGTATGTACAGCCCTCATTGAGTCGGATGTTCATATTCGCCTAGTTAAACAACTGAAGGATAATGTCAAGTATGTTAATGTTCAATAAGTGATTTTTTTTCGTATATTTATACTCTAACAATCAATATTATAAAGATTTGATCCTAATTTATTGATGATCATTTATACATGGACCTTATTGTTCTAGAAACTAATATGAATTTTGCAGTTTGGATTTCATAAGCTGAGGTTTGGCAGTGTATTAGTTTTGGTTTTCACAACATTTTAAGGAGAGCTATAAACTTCGACGAAATGGTTGGTGGCATTAATAAGCGGCGACTGATACAGAAAACAGTATTTAATGAATTGCTGAAACTAATTGATCCCGGAGTTCCCCCCTTTCAACCTACCAAAGGGCGGCCTAATGTCTTCATGTTTGTTGGATTACAGGGATCTGGCAAGACCACAACATGTACTAAGGTCCTAAGCAATCTTAGTCTTATTTTGATTTTCAAAAATATTATTTTTTAAAGAAGGATTTGCATTTATTTAGATGGCGTATTATTATCAGAGGAAAGGATGGAAAACATGTCTTATTTGTGCGGATACTTTTCGCGCTGGAGCTTTTGATCAACTTAAGCAGAATGCCACAAAAGCCAGGATTCCTTTTTATGGTTAGCTGTTTACAAACTAAACTGGATTTTATTTATAGCTTTATGGAACCATATTTTCAGGTTCATATTCTGAAATGGATCCTGTTGTTATTGCTGCTGAAGGAGTAGATAAGTTTAAAAAGGAGAATTTCGAGATAATTATTGTTGATACTTCTGGTAGACATAAACAAGAGGCGTCATTATTTGAGGAGATGCTGCAAGTTTCCAACGCAGTGGTGTGTTAGTTTATCATTATTGTAGTACAAATGTTTTTAAAATCATAGTAGTAGACCAGTGAATATGAAATAGGGAAAATCATAGCCAAGTAATGAAATTTTAAATCGTATAACAATTCTTATGCAGTGGTAATAATATGTTAATTTAATGCAGAATGAATTTTTTCAGACACCCGAAAATGTTGTATTTGTTATGGATGCATCAATTGGACAAGCCTGTGAAACACAAGCACGTGCTTTCTCTGAGACAGTTGATGTAGCTTCAGTAATCATTACTAAATTGGATTCACATGCTAAAGGAGGAGGCGCATTATCGGCGTTAGAATATTATCCTATTGCATGAATTTTCTTCACTCATAATTTTCCTTGTTGTATAGAATAATTTACTACTTGTTAATAATCATAATTTGGTTAAGGGTCGCCGTGACACGTTCTCCAGTTATTTTCATTGGAACTGGAGAGCATATTGATGATTTCGAAATTTTCAAACCAAAAGCATTTGTGCAGAAGTTGCTTGGTATGGGAGATATTGCTGGTTTAGTGGATATGGTTAACGATATCGGAATCAAGGATAATGAGGAACTTGTTAGTCGACTTAAGCATGGTATGATTTTTTCTTATAAAATTTAACGACATTTTTCAATGAATTCTTAACAATTCAGGACTTTTCACACTTCGTGATATGTACGAGCAGTTCCAGAATATTATGAAGATGGGACCGTTTAGTCAAATAATGGTTAGGAAATAATCCGGTTTATTTGCCGAGACTAACGGTCCTAATGTGTTTCTAAATATACATTTTTATGGAGACTATAATGGTAGTTTTAGAGTATGATTCCTGGATTTGGCCCTGAATTTATGAGTAAGGGAAACGAGAAGGAGTCTGTGGGCAGGCTAAAGAGATTAATGACAATTATGGATTCACTAAGTGATACTGGTAGGATTGACAATTATTCTTAGTCTTTTACTATTCATTTATGGTTTTTAAGAGAATTGCTCCTATTTTACAATGTTTATTTATATTTAAATGTATTTTGCATTATATCCTTATAGAACTTGATCATCCTAAAGCTTCCGACCTGTTTACTAAAGAACCAGGTCGTGTGGTACGTGTAGCAAGGGGATCAGGTTCCTCACAGGCAGAAGTTAAGGACCTTCTTTGTCAATATAAAAAATTTGCTGATATGGTAAAGAAGATGGGATCAATAAAAGGACTATTTTCGGTAGGCATATAGTGTTTATTATTAGAGCTTCATGATAGTCTTTCAATTATTTATTTGTAACTGATAATTTGTTTTAGGGCAAAAATGGAGATATAAACCCGAAGAATGTGAACCCTGCGCAAATGATGAAATTAAATCAGCAAATGGCAAAAATGATGGATCCTCGTGTACTGCAACAAATGGGTGGAATGGGTGGTCTTCAGAACATGATGTCGCAGCTACAGAAGGCCAGTGGTGGAAAATTTTAAGCTGCATAGGATATAATACTTTTTCGGGAAGTTCTGTATTATGATGTAATTTTATTCCATATTACCATCTTTGTAGGTTTTTCATCATGAAACTAATTGGGCATTGTTTATAAATCGGTTTTTGATTATAATATCAAGCATGCATCTACTTGTTTTTTCCGTTATGCGCTATTTCTACCTATTAAAAATTCGGATACGTATTTAATATACTATAATTGTTCGAACTGCTACAATTTAATGGTAGTTACTATTGACATATTTGATCTTTATTGGTAGTTATAATTATACATCGTATAGTATATTTGATCTGAAATGATCAGAAGTGAAAAGTTATCGTTTTTAATGGTATCAATATGGTAGAAGATATTGGAACTGAAGAAGTAAGCGGTGGACCTCCATGTTCGAACGAGAGCTACACACGACTATTTGTGGTAGCACAAAGTTAGTTATCCTCTCATTTAAAAAGAATTAATGGTTATGAAATTAGTTTAGTTTCCCGCTTACAGATGGCACTTTGGCAGGAAGTTCTATCTATAGTATAAAGCATCCAAGGAATAGTGTTCCTGTCGCCTATAGAATAGGAGAACGACATTGTGATGAGGTATAATTATGAGGAAATAAGGCCTTTGAAAGATGTTTAATTAAATTAGTTATAGGTTCTTTCTGTAGGAGATGGATACCGTTCCTGGTTTTATGGAGATAGCGTTGTCGGCGATGGATCAATTCGTCTATTTTCTCCCGTACATCCACTGTTCCTTGTTCTTCCTTATCTATTGAAAAATAAGGTAAGCTTTTCCGGTGTTTCAATGTTATATAATCTGATATTAGACTCATGATTTAATGCTTGTTAATAATGGAAAGTAATCTATACATTACTCAGATGAAATTCGAATATTTTTTTAGTCTCGTTTCATGGAGTTAGATGAAATTCTGTGTGACAAGGACAATTCTGCGATATCTATATTAGTCAAAAATAATCAGTTACTCTCGAATATCAATAAAGTTGCCGATTCCAAAAGTAAATGCATTTAATACTTTAAACACAGTAAATTCGTAAAGGTTAAAAGTGATAAAGCATGTTTTGTTTTTAGAAATATATGAAGCGACTGTATATCGATTTAATGAAGAGCGATTTCTTAAATGGATCACGGGCCGTTTCGAGAGGTTACGAACTTCATTGCTTGTTGGAAAAACTCTCCACAAGGCAATTATAGAAAATAGTCGGTATAAACATTTTAATTAACTATGTATCCAAATATTAAATAAGTTTGTTCTAATATACTAGAAAATATTAGCTACTTATGAATATTTTTAAGCAATGCTAATATGAGTATAATATTTACAAATGCACTCATGATGGTTAAAAATGCAATCATAGCTTTCTAGTATGCGTTAGTCTTATTTAACTTCGTTTTAAGAGGATGTGATGGATCGTTACACTTTTGCCGTATTATGTGATTTCCTATGTCCGGAGATGATGTTAATAGTGAAAGCGCATCTTTCCATCAGCGATGAAACCTATGAAGAAAGTCAGTGCAGAGTTGAAATGAACATGAAGAGGAAGGCAAATGATGATTATGATGAAAGTATCAATGAGAAACTATTAGTAAAGGTATAACATTACAACCTGTTGACTAAATTTTTGAAATGGCATAATCGCTTGTAATTCAGAAGCCGAAGGAGTCGATAGTTTTGAGGAAATTACAACACGCTAGTAAGGGGACCAGATCTATAAGTAGTTTCTTCCATAAAGGAGCTTCACACTAAAACTGTTTTATAATAAATGTGAATGATTGAATAATATAATTCTGTGCTATTTCCGATCGCAATTTTAATAGTTTATTACGAATTGTTTTATGAATATCTGTGGATAATATTGCTCGAAGTCATATTGTTTTTATTGCTTATACGGGTTGGCAACCTTTCATATTATGAAGTTACATATCATTGACGTATTTACAGGAAATTCAACCCGTTATATTGATAAACCTTATTTCTTTACACGTTATACTGGATAATTCTTACTATATATGTACTGCTTCATAACTTCATTTTAATGTATACTTATAGTATACATTATAATCGTAGTTTTAAAATTCTATAGATGTCTCGAATGGCACCATCACGTATTATTCGTGCTGGTAGAGGTATTACGCAAGCTACTGCTTTCGGAAAAAGGATTGATAGATTAAGTGCCCGCATATTTGGAGAAGTTGTTCGACCTACGGACAAGAAGAGTATGAAGGTTTATTAACTAATTAATTGTTATTTTGTCTTTTTTATTTCTGTTAGTATTCTATTAGGTTGTACGTGTGATGTCAGCTGAACCATTAGAACAAAAGGAAGTATTATCACCAGCATACTATCCAAATCTACCCATGTTCCACTATCTCACTAAAATGCTTCGATTCCATGGGTTACTTTTCGATTCTCATGTCATGTTTAGACAGGTATGAACAATTTAGTATAGATAACTATTCCATTTAAGTGACTAATAAGAAAGTGAATAGCAGTTAATGAACATACAAGTAACTACCTTTATGTATAGTAATTTTTAAGTTGGATGAGTGCCATACAGTGTTCATATTTACTTTTATAATTTATTAAAACTAAAATCCATTCTACTAATTGTATGGTTTGTATTTGCCCTTTTTAAGGTACAAGACGAACTGAAGTCTATTCGGGGCAAAGTGGTCAAACCTCCAATTGGCCAAGGAAAACGTGCTATGTTGAGATCTAAGTGATAACTCAAAAATTCTCCGATTTTAAGAATTCGAAGTTAATATTATTCAACTAAATAAATAATATGTCACACATATTGGAGTTTTTCAATATATATACGGTTCGCCCTATATTATCATACTTCTATTAAAATTCTATAAACTAGTTAGAAAGCTTAAAGATATTCCTGCAATATTTTCTTTCTAAATATATCTTCTGTGCTAGTTATGTAAATTTTATGTATTTTTAATATTTCATTATGTTCTTAGCCTATGTTCTTTTAGAGTAACAGTAAATCACTATATTTTCTGCAGCAATTAAAGAGATGATTCCATGCCTAAACATTCAAATACGTATTTTTCGTCTATGTCTAATTTCTTGGTAGCTAATTATTATATATGAATCTATTGGTCGTAAAAGGTTTTTCTTAAGGATACCTAGAAAGATTGGTGAATTTTAGAAATTTTAAAAATTAGATAAGTGCTAATGAATAACAGGCATATTTATTTTAGAGTGTACTTTTCTATACTTTCAAACAACTTAGGATATGAAGAGAATTGCTGATGGAACTACCAAATTGAAGAGGGACAGCGGTAGAGGTTTAATAGGTACTAAAAATATCTACTGACATTGTATGTTTTGATAATTAAGTTGTTTTAGGAGACTATGTAGGTATGTCTTGTCGTTTTAAAGAGAATATTGGTATATGGAATGAAATAGAGGCAGAGGACTTGATTATTTTCACTCATAATAACTGTGAAGGCAGGGAAAAAATAGCTGGATTTGATATGGGTTTGTTCCCTTTGTCAGTTATTACTCTGAATTAACTACATTGTAAGCTAAGGTATTTCCAGATGGTACTTTGATAATAACAAAATCTGGGAAAGTATTCCCAAATGATGTTTCTGATTGGAAAATCATATATGATCGAGTCATACCTCGACTGCATGAACTTTATCATCATGAGAACTACAAGATTGTAATATTTACTAATCAGAAGGGTATAAAGGTAGTTTCTATATATTATTTATTTTATTGTCATCTTAACTTTATTCGGATTATAGATGGGAAAGGTTAGTAGGAGCGCTTTCAAACAGAAGATGGCGTCTATAATAGCTAAGATAGGTTTGCCAATTCAGGTTAGTGACTTATTGTTCATTCGTTATAGGAACTAGGGAGTCTGTAGTAATTTTAAAGCACTATATAAATGACAGGCATTCATCGCAACAGGTGATGATGTATTTCGTAAACCATGTACTGGGATGTGGAATAAACTGTTAGCGAATAATGGAGGAATTAAAGTGGACCATAAACAGTCATTTTTTGTCGGAGATGCTGCTGGCAGATATAAAACTAAGTTTAGTTAATTCTCATATTTTACCAATGTAAATACATTAACTATGTCTTTTGAAGTATTTAGTGCTTTAGAAAAATTTTCTATTTCCAATGCCATAATATGAAGTATTGCTATTTTTATAGAAGAAGCTATAAATGCAATTTAAGTTAAACCTGAATATACTGATACATCCTATTTTGGTTTAAGTTGTATAAGAATAATAGCTGTATGAATACTTACTTCTAAACGATCTTTCAATTTAATATAAATTGTAGTGTTTTCGATAAATCTGAACAAAACGGAAAATTGATGTTAAGTGTTATGAATTCTTAAATTACTATCTAAGGTTGTCGAGTAACTGTTAAATATAACTTGAAAATATTAATATATCTACAACAATCATTAAAAAAATATTTGTATGATATGCTAAGTTGTTTGTTTTACTGAACCTTCTTTTTACATAGTAATACACTAAGTAAAGTAATACATATGCACAATAGTTGAATATCAGCACTTAGACTAATTATCATGTTCATTAACAGAGGAAGTATTATTGACCCAGCAAATTTTTAATTAAGTATATTGCTGTTTAAGTATCCAAATATGATTTCATGTTTATGGCATCATTAAATAACAAAATGTAGTCTTTATAAAATATTCGAATTTATACTATAAGCAATAATTACATTAATTGAAAACTCGAAAGAATTTCTTTCTTATTTCAGACCCATCTTAAGAAAGACCACTCGAATGCTGATCGTTTTTTTGCACTTAATATCGGTATTCGTTTCGAAACTCCAGAACAATTCTTTCTATGCCAACAGGATATTGAGCCTTGGCGACCACCAAGTTTTTCACCTCTCCAATTTCTTAGAGTCGAACGAGGTTTATTAGAACCAACAGGTTTGTTAAGAAATGAGTCGGTTAAAATAAAACAAAGTGTGATGTGTAATTTTTTTAAATATTAAAGACACGTGCATTCCGTCTACTAGGCCCGAATTGATAGTGATGGTCGGTTACCCCGGTTCTGGCAAGTCTTCATTTGCTTCTTTTCTTAAGAGTGAATATGGTTATGCTGTTGTAAATCGTGATACACACGGTACGTGGCAAAAATGTGTGGATATAGCACGAATCCAACTAAAGGAAACCACAAGCGTTGTCGTTGATAATACTAACCCAAATAAAGAAGCAAGGTAATGCTAAATATTTCTGTATAATTATATACTTACATTGTTATGCATAATTGTGTTCAGGAATCGGTATATTAATCTAGCAAAAGAAATGTCAGTTACATGTCGTTGCTTCGAGATGATATGTGACATGGCACAGGCTATGCACAATGTGCGATTTCGAAATCTCACCTCTAAACAGATATCAGATGTTAGTACAATGGTACTTCGAATATACAAGAACAAATATGAGGTAGGTAAACTATATCTCAGATGGGTTATACTGAGAAGATAGTGATATTAAATAATTCATTTTTTCAGAAGCCTGATGTGTCAGAAGGTTTTACTTCAGTTGTGAACGTGAATTTCGTACCAAAATTTGCTTCTGATAGCGATAGATGCCTATATAGCCACTATTTGATGGAAACATAAAGCTTTTATTTGCTAATTATTTCCCTAGATACGCAATTGCGGTTAATTGTAGAACAAGAAATATTGTGGTAGTCTATGGAGCAGTAGATGGGAATTTACCATTTCTACTAATCAAGTTTTCAACACCTACAATTGTTATTTGTGTACATCAAATATTATATCTTTATTTGTGACTTTATTTACACAAGTGAAGCAAGGTCAGAGTTCCTTTAAACAATTCGTGGGATAAAAGCATCCCATAAAGGCACTGTTTTTTTGTCTAACTACATATTTATAAGACACGAACTCAAACACATAAATACTAGCGTTATATATCACCTAGTGCAAATAATGATCTCAGGATTCCACCGGTTTGAAAACTAGCAACAGATCATGTTTGAGCAGCTGAAACTGATACACTGTCTGTGAACTGTGTATGCTTCTCTGAGCAAAAATTTATAGTGTTCGAATTTAAATGCATCATTAGTTCTTAGTGTTGTGTCACTAACAATAAGAAGTAAGTCCTTAATATTTTCCTGTAATAGCTAACGCAAGTAGAGAAGTTGGCTATAAAAGTGAGAACCGGTCGGCGTGTTATGACCCGTAAAATATTGATTGGTCTGGTGTATAGATGGCACAAACACAAAATATCGCGATATAGTTAATCGTCATCTTCTTCGTTTTTTTGATGTTGCAGTTTTGTCCTCTCTTCGTATGAACGTTGTTCGCACAGAGTACTACTTGCTATGAGTAGTATAATCTGAAAATGCTAAAATTAAACTAGATTGTAAAGAATGAAGATACAATGTTATTAACCCATTTAGATACTATAAAATAATGCAACAAATAGTTTTTAGCTAATTTTGATTGAAAATTATGTGGCTACTACAGTTTTTTTAGAAGTATGGGATAATAGTGTTTCATCTTATTTCTACCAAATTGTATCAAGGGAAACAGCGCTATAATAGTTATGTTGTTTGTCTGGTTTACCTGTAGCGCTAAAAATATGCAAAGAATGAGAATTAGTAGTGCCTCTGAGTGAAGAAAGCGTTGTATTGGTTGACACTGGTCGCCCTCAGCACAGTTTGCACGACCTCTCCATGTCTGCTCTAGTTTATAGTGTAGCTGAAAATGCAATAAATTAATATGAGATTAAACATCTCCTCAGGTAGCAGATAGTTTGAGTCAATGAAATGATAGTCAGTTTTCCATCTTGTGATCTTATTCAAGAACTTGAAAAGTTCAGTACTCCATTATTTGTGTTCAGCCGAGTAATGTTCACGAATCACAATTTCTTTGGATTTCGCTATGAAACATTTCTTGCACCGGAACGAGTACAGACGAATGAGATCGTAGTGAAAACGAACGAGATGTAGCCGAGTGACGCTCCCTGGCAACAAAAAAGACATCGAGAAATAGACGGAGGCAGAAAGAAATGACTCACCCTTTTTCTAACTGTGATTGTAAATGCTATAGCTATCAGTTGAGCAGAGACCATAGCAATTTGACCAAGGATGTGCTGAATTAAGTACTATCTCAAAAATTCCCTTACACTTCAAGCAATTAAAAGAGGAATGCACTAATATTTAATTGCCTTAGTAATTATAAGATCCACTATCATTTTCTTAACAGATAAGTTAAATTAATAATGAACTGAGTCATAATACAAATAACTGTTTAATACGTTTCTTTAAAGTATCTACCACATTCGTTTATTTCGAATTAATACACTAAATATGCTTAATATTTGGAAATTTGATTTTCATATGAATGTGTTTCTAATATTTAAAAATTTACATGTTTAACTATGCCACTAGTGTTTATCCCTAGAGACATAAATCGAAAAAAGCGTGGATTTAGAGTTATACGAGGGGAAACCCGCAAGGATTAAATTACAAATAAAGGAGAGAAGAAGTAATCTACCTAATAAGATTTTAAACTGTAGTAATAGTAGTTATCTACGCGTTTATTAACTTATCGAATATTGATTTATTTATTGAACATCCTATCAATTATTTTCAATAGAAAACTACAACCACTACCATCAAAACAAATTTATTAGATACAAAAAAGTTGAACTGTTTCATTTCTATATGCAATATTTATATTCACGCCCGCATTGATCACAGATAACAGTGGCAAGATGCACAACCTAGATTTTCTACATAATTATCAGTCATTATAATTCCCAACTCATAAGACTTTTCTCGTTTTTACACGACTAATACTCGTCATGTTCAAGTTCTATACACATTACATTATGAAATCACGCTTAAATTAGTTACATATTGTTACAGTTTTAACTCACCACGGACATCAAGAAGGAGCTTGTCACACATAATGAACATAATCCAAGAAAAGTTAAAGTGAACATACAGATCGAGTATGATAGAATCAGGAGAAGCGTGATAGTATACTGAAATTCTAACTGGATGAGATTTGCTATTTAATAAGATTAAATAAACACTTGCGGAACAAATAAAAATAGTTCTACAAATATTACTGTTTTTTTATGGTTTATGGAAGATAAAAATGTTAATAGTATAAATGTATCAGACCTGTGGGTATGAATTAACGGGTTCAGGCGAAATATCGGGTTCTGGCGCACTAATTGCAGCAAAACAAACGAAGGCAATTAGCGCTACCGATAGCAGCTGTAATATATTTACTTAACAACGAACACTATATCTCGCTACGACTCATGTTTACTTATTATAATTGCAAAATTTTAAAAATTAACATGGAATAAAAGAATATTACTGAATAGGTTGTTTATTCTAAATACTTACGAGAAAGGCAGAATTGAGTGCGTAAGCAATTGCCCGAGCGACCCGCAGCAGGGCAACCATCGGCTGCCAATGCTCGCTCCGCCCCCACCCCGCTCGCTGTTTACTAATCATACTCTCGCCACTTAAACTACCCAAAAGAGAACTCGATCAGCAAATATACACTGAATTTACAATTATTTATCAAAAATATTCACAACAGTGCACAATCTTTGCTTTTAATTCTTTAAGTAATGTGTAATTAGTCAGTGAAAAGATCAATCATAGATTGCGATAAGGTTTAACTCATACTTGGAAATGGAAAACAAACAAATGTTTATCTATGGATATTATTATTAGTACTAGTATTGAAAACAGATTTATCTGTTATTGTGTCGAACCAGTAGTCCACCTTCATTACGAACCTCTCCGCCAACATGATTATCGATAGCAGCATCAATGACGTCGTCTTCAATGCCTTCGCGGAAGAAGAATGATTTTAGGGCAAACGGGTTTTGCGGGAAGGAATTATGGATTACCACAGTAACCTAAATAGTAAATTCTGTCATAAAAAATAAATATAAAGAATCAGAAAATAAGAGAAAAAATATCATCCAATGCTATATAGCTGGTAAAAATATAGAAATAAAATAAGTAAGGAAGCATATGAAATTTTAGAGACACAATAATATTCTTTCATCAATTAAGAACGTATATCTTGTTCATATGCAACACTTTTCCTGAATTAATATGGATATTAATTTACAACTACCGACGCCAATTTTAGAGTCCAGAATATTATTGTAAATTATGTTATATTTAAATATGTTATTCCGTGAAGAAAGAAATATATATCCTTATACTTCGATATACGATACGTTTAACTTATAGATATCCTAAAATCCTAGAACTGAAGCCTTAAAATTCCTATACAATAAATGAAATGAAGCCACATCAATGTAAAATTATTACTCTCCACACAGTGCAGTATAGAATTTGTTCACTCCTATTAAAATTTCTACCACTAATCTACCAGGCGATACTATAGGTATTATAGTATTACAGATACACGTATAGATTATAAGGTAAACAAAAAGACATGTGAATTTAAAGACAATATCTAAGATAGTCAAAGTGGATGTTTAACCTGATGATAATCCGGGCATTGTTCTTCTGTTGCGTCAAGACAGCAATAATAGTCTACCTGATTGTTATAACAACACACTGTGTCTGCATTTGGCTATAAAATATTTCCATAGTTTCAGAATTGTCTTTATAAAGAAGTTAAACGAACGTAAATTAACTAAATGATATCATGTAACCAGAAACTTACCTTATCAGGTAAAGCATTAACACAAAGACTATTTTGATGGGGAAGACACTTCCGAGGAAGTCCATCTGGACGGAGTAAAGGACGTGACCCTAAGGGACAAGGCGGAATTTGATGAGGAGCATCGACAGCCTTCGAGATTGCAATAGGTACTGTAAAACATACAAAATGTTAAGAAATCATTAGAGTGTTCTAAAATATAAATATTTAAAAATTTTAAATAACAATACTTCTAAGTAAAGATGTAAACAGCGAAAATCTTACAGAAGACAAATAGAACTAGATAGTGCATGTGGATTGCGTGGATCATTTCGAATTGAAAGTGGGGCAGGCGAAGGAAGTCTAGGAGCGACCCAGTCTCATGAACGGGAAAATATTCTCCAGTAGATTTAGATAGTGCAGAAGGAAAAGAAAAGAAGAACGTAAAAATAGGTATATGGTTATATTAGGGTATTAAAACTAAATACCTATATAATACGAGTACTAAAAAAATACTATATTATACAAGGTTGGCGAGCGTTTGTATCGCTTTTATTTTTATAAGTGCATGACCTTCATATATAATTAACAGATACAATTTAAAAGCAAGATTTTAGTGTCGGATTTTATATAAAAAAGAAGTATATATATTACTGTTTAATAAATAATGCTACCCTAATTGACAAATCTCAGTATTTATAATCTAAACCAAAGGTTTTGATTCATTTAGATATAAAATAGTAAATAAATAAAATCAGGCTATTAGAATATTTACAAGTTAGACATTTTCGAGCTAATTATATATTTTATGGATAAAACTGTTTCGAATTTATACACATTTATTTTCATCTTCTTATAATGGAAAGATGCTAGAATTTAACAAACATTTAATAAGCTATATATGGTGGCGGAGATATACCTAAGGCACCGCCCCTCGCTCAGGCCCAATGACGTATTTCATGAACTACGTCACCAATTTGAGTGCTTCAAAAGTGGAGAGAGGTAGGAGATGCAGTCTGCTTCCTAGTATCGATTGATTTTCGTTGATTCCGCTGTTACTTTCTGAGAAAATGAGCTTAATATCAAATCAACCCATTTTCGACGCGGCCATATACTTAAAGCACCCCTGATGTAAGTTATTTAATTGTTTTTTACATGAGCTTTTCTATTTTCAATACTAATATTATTGTATTTAAGTGTTTTCATATCCATGTAGGTCTGTTTCCAGATGAGTAAAGGAAAGAATATCACCCCAAATCAGCGAGTAATGATTAAGGTTTTGCTTGAGCAAAACTTGAGTCAGGTACAGATTGCAACGAAGTTATAACTCTCTCGGTGTGCAATTCAAAATACTATTAAGCATATTAATGAGTTTGGGACTCTGGAAAATGCTCCTCGTGCTCCAAGAAAGTGAAACACTACCGAAAAGATCGGCTGAATAATTCGTTGGCTAAGCGAGGACAACCGTCGATTAACTGCCAGGGACATTCACAACGAAATTAAAACCAGAATGCCCAATGAATGTCAGGCCAATTTGACGACGTTTGGTAGAATGTGGATTAAATTGAGGCAGAAAGAAGCCCCTCATTTCTTTAAAGATCTAAAGGACCCGTGTTACATTTGCGCGAGAACATCTGACGTGATCAGTAGCTTAGTGGGCTAAAGTGATATTTTCTGATAAGATCACTTATGGAACGTTGTGGAGAAGGAAGTTCAGAGACCAAAACTATGCAATAATAAAGAATTAGAATCATTTTTCAAGAATGCTTGAGCTAAGATTCCAGTCCAACGCTGTGCCAACCTTGTAGGTTCAATGTCATGACGTGGTGTCGCCTTTATCAAAAATATCGAAGTTCTAATTAAGTACTCACCTATTGTTATTGTTGCTGTTAATGAAATTTTAGTTTTTACTAAGGTTTTTAGTATTTTTACAATCAATATTTAGGTTGCCTATAAACAATTCGGATAGTTGCAGACATTATATAGTGAAGCTGAAGCAAGAATTAATCAATTTGGCCAGTTATTATTTTGAGTCCAGTCCTTAAATATTGCTTCACAAAGCAAACCTTCTTCAATTCTTTCAATTTATTATATTGAATTAAATATTTTATTTATATAAATAAATGTTTTAATTCAAGTTTTCTATCCCTTTCTGGCGACTGAGGATCATTTCGTGTTAAAAAAACCACTATATAAAGAATATAAATTTATTGCATTATAATAGCTTCTAACCAAAGAAAATTGAACTGTCTTATTAGAATACAAAAAGTGCAATTATACGGTGCTACTTCTTTCCCACCGATCCTTCAACATTAAAATGTTAACCTAATAAGATTTTCAGTGGATAACGTCCATTGAATAAGAGCTGAATCGATTCAAACAATTGCTAAAGCGTACAATGCGTGCAATTTCGATTTTAAACTGTCTATATGAGTTTCCACGTAGACAGCAGCGCTTTATTATTCAGTTACCAACTTCTACGTTATTCTTTATTTTTTATTATTACTAGTTACTATTCCTATTCGTACATAATTTTCAGTTTTTTGGGTGTTATTTTATGCAAATTATCAGTATTTAACCTATACAACAAAAACATTGTTTGTGAAAATCAGATTTGAACTTGGAAAAGTACAATTATAATACTTTTATCAGTTACTTTTTTGTTTCTTCTTTGCCCATGTTCTTTATTTTTTGCTTCTATAGTAGTTTCCTATTTATTCCCACTTCGGCCCACTTGTTTTGTGTTTTCTTTATTCTTATTATGATCAGCAATATAGTTCAAAATTTATAGTAGCGAAAATGTCCAAAGTATATATGATTAATAAATGGTAATACAAACATAATCTATTTTTGGTTTCATTAAATATTTATTCTATGTACTATATGACTAGGTCAATAAACTATCATTATTATCATATGAACTAATTAGGACTTTTGCACTAGGTATTACGCAAATACTTTAACAATTAGGAACTAAACATATTATATGAACTGATTATTTTTGTGCTTGCACTGAAAGACACTGCTGCTTACTATACCAAAACTTATAAAATATAGTTCACAAGGTTGTCATGGTCTGATCATTGCACATAAGCGGATAAACAATCTTAGTGAAGCGTAACAACAATATAAGTGAGTTAAAATAAATTGTGCAACAAAAATAACTGTGCTAAGAACCAGTCGTTTTAAACAAGATCATTTCATTACCCTTATTTCGACAACGTCTACCATATGCTTCAAACTTTAAAAGTTATCTGTAAATTTATTATAGAGCTTTTGAATTTTGGTTTTTATCGTTGGCGATTTGAACGAAAGTGTGGTTCATAAGCTCATTTTCGCATCCATTACTAAAGTATTGATTTAACTGTGAATTCTAGTATGAATCCCAGTCCAAAAGTCTAATATTTTAAAATTTGGTGCAATATTTAAATAAAGTTGACTATGATATCCTAATCTAATAATAATTACCAGCATTAAGACATTTTACAATTATTTGTAATTGTGATGTCTTAAGGGCATATATGCAACTAACAGAATAACGCAGGACTAATTTAAAATTTAGTTCGCAGTTTTCAATCCTCTTGTTATTATTCATTGTTGATCTTCCGTGACCCGATTCGTTCGCCGATTATTTCCAGCGCCCATTGATCGCATCCACACACGTCTTATTTTATTTCAGCAGTGCATTAATAAATAAATAAACTTTTTCTTGTTTTATTGTTTTGAAAGAACCATTTAATAGATTGAGTGAGATTCAGTAACCTTATAGTATCATCACTAAATATTTCCACTTTTCCTCAACAAGTATTTCTTTATTATTGACACCTTTCTTCCCGAATTCTTGATTAAATAAACGATTCACGTACCGCATCTATTACTTACAGTTTTACAGTTCAACAAATTGCATATATGAATATAAATAAATATGTTGAAATAAAGCATTTATAAATCACTGTAGTGCTACTGATTACAGTGCTTATAATTTGTAACTATTTTATTCGAAACGAAATACCTAAATTACTCTTATTTATTCAGAATGACAGAAAATGAATATAGTTACGACGAAGAGTACGGAGGTGAAGAAGGTAAACATTCTCTGCAATTTTTATCCCTTTAACTGATTTGCGTTAAATTATAGTACCCTTTAAGCGATGCGTATCGTGTATAGATATTCCATTTTATAAGCATTCCTATTTCTTCTTTCTTACTTTTTTTTTTACATTATATCGTCTCCACTAGTTTCAGACTTAGACTATTATAATGAACAAGGTGAGAATATCCCATGTGAATTCGAGGAACCTCAATTAGAACAAGGTCAGTATCACTTCATTATATATTCCAATGACTGGTATTGTGGCAAAATATTGGTAGAAGGAACTTATTGGGATATTCTAGAATAATAGTTGGGTATAAGGAACCAAATATTCTGTAGGCAACGGTTGCTGGCAATACTACTTTTTAACGATTAGTAATAAGGAATATTTTGCATTTTAAACTTCTTTACTTACCATTGTATTGGGAAAATGTAATAGTTTTTCACTTCATAAGATAAATGCAGTGTTATACGGATATGCTTGGGAATTCTTTCTAATTTATGACAAATATATTTAACTATTCTTTGCTTTAGATCCTGGATATGAAAAACAGTATTCAGAAGAATATGATGAACAAGAACCAGATAATTTTGAGTCACGGGAAGAAACTGAAATTTTTTTAAATAATCATAAGGAGGACATGATCAAAGAAAGCCATAGGAACGAAGTATCAATATATGAATTAGAAGAGGTTATTAATTTAGAATCTCAACTTTGGGTAAAATTATATATTAATGGAAATCGTCTTATCTATAGAAAATAAACAATAGCAGATCCTTTTTTTAACAGGAAGAACAAGTACCTAACAATGGGAATTCAGGATTCTGTTGTGAAAAATTAGGAAGTCTTATCAAAGGTAAAAATTCTTGAAACTTATTTTTATATAGTTTTTTGATTTGTATAAAGGCAAAATTATATTTATAGGAGCAGTGGATGGTTTTGGAGGATCGGGCTTTGGTGATATTATAGGAAACATTGGAAAGATAGTGGGCGGGGATGAAAGTAATGTAGTATAAAACTCAGTTTTATCTTTGAAAAAGAGAAAATATACATAACATTTTAGTTTTGACAAACCTCATTTCCTCTGGAAGAATGGAATCTGCTGTGGAAAAAATGCTAGGAGATGCTGCACATACTTTTCTTGGAGTCAATCCCGTTAGTTGATTATGCTAGTTTTTACTTTAATTTGAATTTTTGTCTCCTCTTTTAATCTGATAACTATATAAAGTTTAGGCTACAGGAGCAATTATCGGTGCCATAGCAGGTAATCTAATTTTTAACATGGGGGGCAAAGGAAATAGCCTTGGCTGTATTGGCAAAGTTATCCTCGATAATATAATTAGTGGCAAATATCATCGAGATGTGAGTCTTCTATTTGAGTATTAATTTTTAAAACATTATTTCATAAATTATTTTTGTTTCCGACATATTCCTGGTTATTTTGAGGTGGACTCATTTGTATCACCTATTGCCATTCCGGGATCTAAACAATTTGGTCTCGACTTTTATGCTGAAAGAGATCGCTGCCTTCAAGAGAAGATTCTGTTTGAAGATCCAGAATTTCCTGCATCCAATAGAAGTCTTTACTACAAAACACCACCGAAAGACCATATTGAATGGAAACGACCTGGAGAGAGTAACACTTCTTTTATTGTTACCTTGAATGTAGCCCGACTTGTGAATGAAAATGGCATACTATTAAATGTATATTGCCAAAATGTAGTCCAAAAACAATATATTAGAGTTAACTTTTCACTTTGATCTAATAATTGCCATGCGATTTTTGTTAATATAGATTCAAAATGCCTTGAGCTTAATTAAACTTCTATAGTATATTCAACATGACTATCCCGCACGTATCAATGTTCTAAACTAAATCACGATATTACGAAAAAACGAACCGAACTAATTCAATGGATTTAAAAAATAGAGTTTCTGTAAATGGCGGATTTTACATACAATTAATTTATTCGATACTGTAAGTCAAACTTTTGTACTTAAGTTTAGTCAAAATAAGAGACCGCACATGCTCAGTTTATTAGCAAGGAAGAATACCTTACAGGAAAGTATGCTATAGACAGATAAAACTATCATAATATCGTAATCAATCTCTGGGACAAAACGAGAGTGGTACACTCAAATTTCAAGGATCACTAGAGACAATGTATTAAAGTCGATATAATAATAATAGGGAGATTCTTATGAAAAACTTGTGGAAAAGAGATTATATATTTACATAAACCACGGTAATATAATTGAAATCTAAAATTACTAGCTGGATTTGAGATATGGGGAGGAAATAATTAAACAGGTTTCAGGAGATTGTGGCCGAGCCTCAACTAATCGTAGGGGAACAATCACGCTTCGATGTTAAACAGGTTAGATTCAACAAACTAGCAAAGTTAATAGCAAGAAATAAAATAAAATAATTAGATTTATAGGGTGCGTTGGGTGACTGTTGGCTATTGGCGGCTGTGGCAAACTTAACTCTACGCGATGAATTATTCTACAGAGTAGTCCCTCCCGATCAAAGTTTTACTGAAAACTATGCAGGTATAAAAAAGCGAATATACAATTTATAGAATTGCACAATTTAATTATATGTCCTTAATTTAAGTGGAGAAATTCAAGCCAATGAATTACATTATTAAATAAGAATGAAGTGGAGTACGGTGTATCTGGAAAAAAAGTAAAATGAAGTTACTGTATGCTACATTCTCTTCAACACATACATATACACGGTGCGCCAAAAGTTCTGCTACAAATTTTAAATGCAGATAAATTAGCACGTATGACGTAGAATTTCGCTATGCTATTGCAGATGTGTTACTTAGAGCTTGCTTGAACCGTGTTTCAAATTTCATTCAATTATCTCAACTCTGAATTGTTATTTAATGCTCAAGCTTTACGCACTACAATAACCCGCTCGCAAGAGCAAGGAGAGAAGAATGTTGCGATTGCTAAGAAGCTCTGTATCACGAGAATGGCTTTTCAGCGGACTATGGAACGATATCAGGAGCTTGGCATAGTAAAGGATTGTCCTAAGACTGGAAGACTTAAGTCCGTGAATACTTCTCGCGTTAGAAAAATGTCAAGAAGAGGATCCTCCGAAATAACAAGGAATCGATGAGGAAGATGGCTTTTGACCTAAATATCAGTCCAACATTAATGAGGGGAATCGTCAAGCATGAACTGGGGTTCTAGCCATATAAGATCCGTGGAGTCCACATGTTGACAGAAAAAATGAAAGTCAATCGTTACGAAAAAGCAAGGAAACTCCTAAGCATCGTTCGGCAGGGCTGCACCTCAAACGTGCTCTTCATAGATGAGAAAATGTTCACTGTTAACTCGACATGCAATAGTCAGAACAGCAGGCAACTTCTTCAACGTGGCCATCAGAGGTCTGGGAAAGTATCCGTAAATAGTAGAAGTCATTTTCCATCATCTGTCATGGTTTGGGCCAGAATAACTGCATCAGGTAAAGCGTCGTTGGTATTCGTTGAAAAAAAATGTCAACATTAACGCTAAATACTACCAAAAGGAAATTCTATTGAAGGTAGTAGTTTCCTGAGCCTCAAAACACTTCGGATCACAGAATTGGACAATTCAACAGGACTGGGCACCAGCTCATGGAGCCAAAACAACTTTTGAGCTGTGCTGAAAGCAATTTCCACACTTTTAGGACAAAGACATTTAGCCATCAAATTCAGCTGATTTGAATCCGATGGACTTCGCAATATGTTCAATCTTGGAAAATAAGTAGAGTAGAACACCTCACAACAATTTGGACTCTCTTAAGGTGGCCTTAGTCAAATCTTGGGACGAAATTAGCCAAGAGAAGCTGCGGCCCGTCGTAGGTAACTTCGAGACGCGTCTACGAGCTTGTGTGACCGCAAAAGGAGGAAACTTTGAACACCAATTAAACCAAATTATTGTTGGGTATGTTACGTATGTCTGGATAAATTTTCGTGTCGAATGCTGTTTTTATCATGAAATTAGACGACTTAACATCTGTGACAGAACTTTTGGCGCACCCTGTATTTAATTAAACATAAAACCATGTATGATAATATGTTCGTTACATTGAAAGAATTGGTTATTAGTGAAGTGTATTTTAATATTTTACAAATTAATTGGTTAATCTGATAACAATAATTTAGGCATATTCCACTTTCAATTCTGGCGTTATGGAAAATGGACTGACGTTGTCATTGATGACAGATTACCAACAGTGAACGGAAGACTGTATTATATGCATTCAGATGACCATCAGGAGTTTTGGAGTGCGCTGATTGAGAAAGCATATGCTAAGTAAGCATGAAGAAAGAAATGAGAAACAAGA
>OZ038429.1:12114660-12138965 GCA_964036235.1 Heterorhabditis bacteriophora
TTTAAAGTTCTAAAAAATAAGAAGTAGGAAACTTTTTCCTTCTAGACTTTATGGTTCCTATGAGAATCTTGAGGGCGGGACGACAGCTGAGGCACTCGAAGACTTTACAGGAGGACTAACTGAGTTTTATGACTTGCAAAAGATTGATAAGTCTACTTTACTTACCATAATGGTAAAAGGCTTTCGAATGGGATCGTTATTTGGATGCAGCATAGATGTACAGTTTTTCTTAGTTTGTTAAAATTATTATAACTGTATAAATCAAAACACGACAATTAATATACTTTTAATTAGTTATGATATTATATCTTTTAAACAATACTTTGTTGATATTCCATATAAAATGAATTTTCATATCTAAGTGAGGAAATATTTCAACTATATTAGATATACTACATGTAGAACGAATAAAAAAAATTATCTTAATGCATTCAGGCAGATTCAAACCGGAAAGAAGCTACTTTAGAAAATGGTTTAGTCCGTGGTCATGCATACAGTATCACTGCACTTCAAACAGTGACTGGTCCACAGGGTGAGACAATTATCTTACGAATCAGAAATCCCTGGGGAAACAGTAAGGTTAGTATTTGTGAGGTTTAAATGATAATATTTGTGGTAGATTTTATTGTACTTTTTTAAAATACAACTGAATTTTAAGGAGTGGAATGGAGCATGGAGTGATGGATCAAATGAGTGGAACTACCTAAGCGAAGAAAAAACAACCGAGATAGGTTTATCGTTCGCAAAAGATGGAGAATTTTGGTAAATAATTCGGTCTCTACAATCCTTTTTTTTCAATGAATTGTTATAAGTAAAATTTGAACCGGTGGAAGTTTTTATTTTCCAGGATGTCATTTGATGATTTTTACTCGAATTTTATGCAAATGGAGATATGTAACCTTTCAGCTGAAATTATGAACGATATATCTGAAATGATTGGGGCGAGTCCTAAAATATAAATCACAAAATAATAACCCATAACGTCCACCAATAATAATGAAGATAATATTTAACGTAGGAAAGAAATTAAATCTTAGGTAAATGTACGGGATTCTGTCAAACACCAATGGGAGGAACGCGCACAAGATGGCGAATGGAACACTACTAGAGGTACTGCAGGCGGGTGTACTAATCACTCAGGTTTGTAGTCATGCTACATTAAATTGACAGCTAACTGCTTATAACAGCTTTTATTGGTAATTTATGAGTTAATTTAATTCAGATACGTACTTTCGTAACCCGCAGTTTAGTTCGTTTTTCGCTGTGACAGAAAATTCAGTAGAATATGATGGGAAATGCACTGTAATCATAGCCGTCCTTCAAAAGTATCGTAGAGAGATGCGCACGATTGGTGAAGACAGTCTACCCATTGGCTTCTTCGTTTATCAAGTACATTTAATAATATTTACTCCACCTCTTATTTAAGAAATAAATGAAATCATAAAGAACAAACGAAGAAATAAGTTATTTTCTTTCTCATAATAAATCATATGGACTTTTTGAAATATATATATCTGTAAATCAGACTGATCAAATAAATAATATTGCCCATGGTGCTGAATTTTTCCACAGTCGAAAACCGATAGCTTCAACGCCAACATTCATCAATATGCGAGAGGTAGCTCAATTTTCTTAAATTAAGTGGAAACATTTCCTTCTATCCCGACTCCAGGTTCATTTTCCACTTTATAGGTAACATGTCGTTTTCGAGTACTTCCTGGTCATTATGTAATTGTTCCCTGTACTTTTGACCAAAAGTGCGATGGTGAATTTTTGCTAAGGATATACGCCAGTGGAGAATTTCAGACTCAGTAAGTATTATCCCCTTATTAGAATATATCTCACGCACATTTCTATGATTATCAAGAACGGTAAAGTGAAATTAAGTTTTATAATTTATTGCAAATTCCAGGCGCCTGCAGTGAACCTCTTAACGTTAACAGTATTAATTCGCTTCTCTCGAGACTATTAAAGTATTGTGATATTTTTACAACAATAAATTTTATTCTATAGATATTATTACCTTTTTTGGTTCCTAAGTAATGGGATCAAAATGAGACGGCTAAGCCTATAACAGTGAACATAAATTCGATATATTACGAAGCTAATAAATAAGATTATTAACTATCAAATTACTAATATATAATTAATTTAGCGACAAAAAAAGTTATTTCGAAATTTTTCTCTGTTTAAGGAGTAATTGTGTTTACGTACGTAGATTTACTGTAAGTATATAAATACCTAAGAAACCTATATGGACAATGTAAATTAAAAATTATGCTACTGTCACTATCTCAAACTATGATAAGTTAAAGCTATCACATTAAGTCTATTTTATTTTACCTTGTGAAAAACCATTCTGCTTATCACTGTGATATTTTTCTTTCATTTAGATTTTATAGAAGCTACTGATAAGTAATATATATTTAATCTAGAAAGATATTAAAATTTGGAGTGTAATAGTGTGACATGATGTGTAATCGTCGTCTCAATTCAGGAAATTTACAGTTTAATTGTCCTTTCCACCGAAGCCAATCTCGGATCTTACGAGTAGTTGTAACATTGCTAATAACAAAGGCCAACCGGTCCTATCGCCCGGAAACTGCTGCGATCACATCATTCGAGAACCCCGTTCGTCTTCATAGGAAACACTCGCTAAGGATACTTAATTTAACTTGCAGCTAATTTTTTACATGTTGTAAACAAATCAGAGTTATATGACTTCAAGTTTCATATTTTATTTGTTAATTGACAGTATTTCTCGTCTACAGCTACATAACTTTTGATGTTGATATGTATATTTCTTGAATTCAAGATATTCAATAAATAACATCATTTATTTATTTTCCAATAAGCACTGATTTATATTAATAGTGCTCACGTTGCAATTTTTAATTAATGGGAGCAATTTATGAAGTATAATTTGTGCTAATTTTGTCTTTCAGATTATGCATTTCTTTGTCCTCACTTTTCTTGTCGTGTCTTCTTCCACTTTGCAGTTTACAAATGTAGGTTACTAGTGGGGAAATATAATTCTTGAATATAAATTTTCATAAATAAAAAAACATTTATAAGTTCAACAGACTTCAACTTTCCATTTATTTTTTATATAGTCTTTTAAAGGGCCTAATTTCATATGAACTAATATCATTAAAGAACTGGAGAATATTTCAATCTAAAGTTCTGCTACAGAAAATTATCGAAAACTCCATCAATCTTCATTCCAATTTTGATAGAAATTCGAAAGAGTGCAATATTTTTGATGAGGGAACATTCTGTCAACAGGTATTTACATCTGACATAGTTTTAGTAACTATACTGATAAAGATATACTTCGGAAATAAATTGCCAATTTAGAAGAATTTCAATAAAATATTTTTAGATAATAATTGATCAACGGCTTAATCTTGCTGCCATGTCTCATAAATGTTTTTGCCCTCAAGGATTCCGGTGTCCTAACAACATTGAAGATACAGTGGCCATCACTCAGTTAGTAACGTAACTGAGATTTTTTTTATTCCTTCGTGATCGAGCCTACAGCTAAGCATAAAAAATTATTCTCACACTTCTATCCCTTCTTACAATATTTAGAATACTTCTTAACTATGATCGTCCTTTTTGAGCAATCATTATTACTAAGTTTATATCATTTTAGATGTGAATACGACGAAGTGAAACACTGGCACCGATGCATGATGCGCTGTGTTCCTGTCGGTATCTGAATGTACAGAAGATAGCCATGTAATGCGTGTATATTTTGACCATATTTTCAATTTCGATCCTTGTTGAACTTGTATGATGTTTTTGACTGGGTATTTTTTCGAAGCAAGTCAATTAAACAATTAATTGTTTAGATATTTGTAAAACTACCGTGATTTCAATGTTCTCATTATTTTTCTGGTATGGCTTTAACTTGAGATTTTAACATATATGTATGTAATAAAAATATTTAATTTCTGTAATGCTTACTAATGTATCTCATGTTTATTCACTATATACACGATAAATGGTTTTTAATGCGACCTTGGCCCATATGGGAGCTCAGAAGGCTGATTCGATTGAAAATTTCAAGACCGACAAAATATTTTAAACAAAACACAAATGTGTCAAATATGATGGCTCAAAAACAGAGTTTTGATGTGCAGTTCGTATAGGCTAAATGCGTCCTAATATGTGTGAAAATATACAAAAAATCTTTATTGTTATAATCTACATTAGCATCGCTTGTTGAGAAATCAAGGAATGTAGTTTAGAGACTCCTCACTAATCTCTAAAACAAAAATAACTGTCTTTATTTCTTCATAGTTCTTATAATTTATTATTATTACTCAAATTATTCAGAATGGGTAATTGCGTAAATATAACTTAATCGTTTCATCTTTCCTGCTACTGTCATTTTCTAAATATTTTACGCAGGCTGCAATGTTGTTAAAATTTATTGTACAAAATAATTGCCACCTACACCATCTTTGAGATTCATTATATACTCGTTATTTGACCTATTTTTGTGTAATACACCACCAATTTAATATTAAAAACTATGTACATAAAATGTAGTTATATAAAAGCTATTTTATATAAATCTATATTCTTACTCTTCTCTGCTGGAACTAGATATTCGGAAACAACTGTTCAAAAGACACATAATTTATTTTTCATATTACTTTATTTTAAATGTCCTATCACATCTAATTTTTGCAAAATCATGCCTTTTAAGCTTTTTAAAACCTTACTCTGCATCTTTTTAATTTCTAGGCTATATCTCGATTTAAAGTAGAAAATTGTAAAATTAACTGACAAATGTGAATTTCTTAGCTCTAAGAACAAACACTTCCTACACAATCAAGAAAGTCCAAAAATGTGATATAATGTATTTTTCCCATATTATACATCAAAGTTCGCCCAAGAGGAGTGAGGGCTTAGACAGCTGGCAGTTCCTGCACTTTTCGGTCCTAGGGAGAGGTCCAGCATGTAACATTCAGTCAAACCGAATATTCCTCTTTTTGATTCTCAACCAGTTCTTATAGTTGTCTATCTTCATATTCATATGGCATTTCAGATACGTAGAAATTTGACAACATATTATAGGAAGTGTATTTTTTATAACTATGTATATGATAGACCTTATTATCAGTAATGATAAAATTTTATCTTAGCTGTTTAGAACAACCAAAGTGCGAAGGCGAATTATTCAAGCTTAAAACAATACGATTAGTTAACGGGAAATAAATATTTATTTTCATAGATATTAGAAAATCCTACGAATATTCAGAATATTTAAAAAATACATTTTTGGCAGAATACAAGGAACATAGGAAATTTAATAACATAATAATATATGCTATATAGTTCAGAACTATTATTATATTCTGTAAGAGAAGATATCAAAAAAAAGTCTTCTATGCAGCTCATATTTTCATTTCTAAATGACTAAATATTAAAATATTAAATCCAATGTTCATATGTAAAACCATGCTAATGTAATAGACTAAGTTGACAATCCAAGAATGCAATTTTTAAGTCCGATTATAGTTTTTCTACCACGTGGTAATCTTTTGGATAATCTTAAAAACATTTTCGAATAATGATTTTAAAATAGCATTAGACGTTTTATGCAGAGCATTAGAGAAGTCCTGTAGAGCGATTGTGTGAGCATTTAATATCTGTAAAGAATAGTTGGATTTTCACGCTAGGCGTTAACGTCTACATCTATATTAAATTTAGTGTATCGTGGCAAACTTTTATGTTTAAACTATGCTTGGGAAATGTGCTTAAACTGATAAGTTGTAGAATTTTTCTGTATTTTATAATGTCAGACACACTTATCAATGCAAAGAGCATAAGAGTTTACACGATTACACTAAACAAATACATTTTAGAGCTCTCTGAATAGTTACTTCACGTTTTGCAACTTTTTCACTAAGTAGAATCATGAATTTATGTGATTTCTATTTATTTGAATGATATTCATACGAAATCATCAAACTTGGATACATTTTTTTACCAACTGTCGATAATTAGCAAATGATTATTAAATTAAAGTGTTTTATTACTATAAGTTAATCCATGTTCTAAACATTGATTTAACTACATTAAACACTCATTAAACAAGGGAAAAGAATAGATAACTGAGGTCTTATTTGCGTATAAATCTGAGTAATTAGCAAGACGAATTTTGCGAGCTGTAGGAAAATATTCATAATTTACAGCTTAAAATATAACATTGACTTTTACAACTACTAACATAAGTAATCAAAACAAATGTATACATTTAATAATACCAGCGGCTTGTTGGTTCCAATAATAGGAGTCAGTTCAGAGCGTTCACAGTTCATGAATAAATCAAAATTTAAAAGAAATGCATTTGCATTCATTTAATTTTTTATTATAAAAATGAGTGATTCGCAGCTAACAAAAATGATCCTATCAGTCATTAAGAGAATTGATAAGAAACAATAACCTAACTTAATAGCTAATAGCAAATATGTGAGTATATTAAAATTTGTGACTTCGATTTTAGGTAATTTCAGTCATCTATAATATACAGCTTTCTGTAAAACAATATTTTTCACTACTAATGAATATTTAGTTCCCATTTCTAAACTTAAAATATAAAGTGAAAAATCTAATAGATTATATTATCATTGTTTTATTTTGATAAATTCACACTTAAAGTAATAAATATCTGGTTTTGGTTCCCTTTATAAAATTAAATGATTATATACTTGAGACCTATTAAAACACCAACCTTATCAGAAGAATTTGCCTTTCGCGCGTGGAATCTTATCATATTTTTTTACAGTTTAAACCTATTATCTTGGGAAAAAAACAAAAGATGAAATCTACGTCCTTTATTATATAGGTCTCAATAAACATGATAGATAAAGTAACGATATATTTATTGCGTCCAACGCACTCTTATCACGGAGCGATCTATGTATACAAATGCATATCGACATCAAACGTTGTAACTTTCATAGAAACTAGTTCTAAGAATTTTGCACCTATATGTATACACAAAAAACATAAATCCTTATTTAACAATAAGTTATCTTTAAAAAAAATCTTCTAGTTTCATGAAAATACATTTCACTACAAATTCAGCTAATGTGACTTTCAAGTATCACACATACTATTTATTTCTATTAATAAAAAAACAATTAAATAATCCCATATAAATTTTAAAATTTTTCTATCTTGCCTTCAAAAGACTGTTCTTCAAAGTGGCTCCTGCAGGGTTTTTTTTTCCACTGCGCCCGAATCCGGCTGTTCTTCAAGGGGCGATCGATGGTCTGCCTTCCCGCCCCCTTTCCACTCAGCGCCATGCACCAGCACGGGCCGGACACACAGGTGCTTATAGTAGGTGAGCAACATCTGTATATGTATATCAATATTTCGATTAGAACTCTCTTTAATAAGACATGAATTATTTCATAATATGTATTCTAGAGTCTAGACACCCTATGACACACCGTAATAATCACGCTAGACCGTTCATTTCTAATTTTTCCCCCTCTTGTTATAAATAACTGCAAAAATTCTCGCAATTACTCGATTGTTTAATTCATTTCTTTTAAAAAGTTGCATTTATTTTTATAGGTATATGAATACATATACTTTAGTTATCATCTACCATCTATTTGCCATACTTTTCACTTAGGCAATGGTCCAGCTGGCCTATCACTCTCAGCTTTTCTTTCTGGTGTCTTACCCTTCTACAATTCTGACTCTCCCCATCCCGATCCACTTGTTCACCATAAGCTTTCTGAGAGACTAGATGAATCTCTCATTGATCAGGTATGTTTAATTTAAAATATTTATATTATTTTGCAAAACTACAATATGAACGTAAATACAAACGTGCATTTATTAATTGTTATATTCTTTTTAATTATGTGTGGATTTCTATACAAAGGAAAACAGCTTAAGCCAGATAGTTTGGGGATAAAAGCGAGCCGAGTAAACACTGAGACCGGTCTACCACATATAAAACGTGTAACTCGTCGTTTTTTATTGCTAGTTTCTCAATGTTTATATTTTAATTTATAAAACGTCGTTTCCTAAATATCTATGATATTCTGATTTTTTTACTCAAACTTTATATAATTAATAGCTTTCCATCTATATCTAATATAAACTTACCTCTCCACTTATTTTCAGTCCCATTTAAATTTATTTTATTCTATATTATTTTATTCAGTTGCTTTTTGGTTCTATTCCTTTTCCTCATCCAACAGTTCGTGCCAGTTCGCACTCTACACGGTGTAATTCGTGCGAAATGTTACAGGAATCTTCTGCGTATTCTATAACGTACTAAACTGTTTGCAATGAAAGCACTAATATTTATTGTAAACAACAGATTTAGGCTTCTTCTTTGTGTCTCACTTTGTTTTATATAACAATAACTTAGTGTATATGTCTTCAGTTCTCCATTTAATATTGTTTTTGTTTAAGTTTTCTTAATAAATTTTAGGAACTTTTCTATTATTTATGAGAGAAAATGTGTCGAAGTTACATCACTCAGTAGTGCCGACAATTCACGTTTTTCTCACTTATATGTTATGTTCTGTAGCGGACAGCATTAATTAAAACAAGTATAAGGTCGTTAACAAGATAGTAGAAGTAACAAAATGCAGCATATTAATTTACTGTTCATATTAAATAAGTAGTTTTCTGATTTATATATAGCAATCACTCATAGAAGAAATTAAGCTGGTGACTACATGTAGAGTAAATCTTTCCCAAAAAGGTAGAATATTTGTTTTAAAAAAGTTCGTTTCTTGTGCTTAGTGACTTTTCTTGAATAATTTTTCTGAAGAAATGGAACTCTTAATCACTATTTTTGTACTTTATTAGAATAAACTTGAAGCACATGCTACATCAATTAAATAATAATTCCCAGTATTTTGATCGATTGCGTTGATACTTTTGTTTAAATTTGTCTCTTCTTTTCTTATGTCAGGAACTAATAGTTATCAATGTCAGTTAATAACGACAAAGCAATAGAATCGCTAAGTACATGTGAATAAATAGGGTATTAGTCGACGTATAAATATCACGTAATCATAATAGCGCTTTACAGGACCTCTCTTGGTGTGATTCACGAGATGAGTTGGGGGATTTCAGCAGACCTCTATCTGTACTCTATGATTCTCTAGTACGTCCAGGCGCTGATCTAGGAGGGCACCTTCCTTCTTCACTTCAGTGGGAAACTATTCCTAATAGAGAAGTTCCGCATATTGTTCTTGGAGAAACGTCAGTTGGCGGTAGCTGGAACAATTATGATGGACAGGTAAAATCACTTCTATTTTAGTTGCTTTTTTCTTATTACAACTAAGACAACAATGATTGAATACGGTTTAGATAAATGGGTATACTATTCTCTATCTTATACTGAAGCTGGATAGAAATTAATGATAAAGATAATTCATATAAAATCTAGATGCTTGCGGTTTCATTCGCTTCTTGGCTTGATTTACCAGGATATTCCATAAGCGAATGTTTAGGAGGAACTCCTATTATTCTTCGGTTAGTATGCTTTCTATATTATGGAGATAATTTTGTATTTTAACATTTAGCATACCAAAAATTTTGTTATGTAGACTCCCATCGGTGGCTATAGCTTCCTACATGGAATGCTATGCTAAACAATTGGCTCTGCGTAGAAATATCCGACCTCAGATGAAAGTAACATCAATCACAGTAGGTTGACTTTTCTCATATAAACCGCCTTTAGATTATGATAGTTAACTAAATAGATTTTTATTGCCTGATAGAATTTTTATCTGTTATTACTGTTTAAACATTGAAACGCATGATGTGCAGTAGTTGCTTATCGGATGCTTCTCATCAAAACAATTGATGGATAATTAAAGAATTTTTTCTATTCATCAGCTAAAACGACTACTTTAAAATAAACTAATTTATATTTACCTCTTTTTTTGATATAAAATATTCTTGTTTCGGAAAAAACAACATTTTTAGATAAATTATGCAGTTAATTTGTTACTTCAATAATCCAGTTTTTAATTGATAATTCTCGTACTCCATACACGTTACGTCATAAAATATTAAATTATATTTTTAAGAAATGCGTCACCGCAGTCTAGTTTATATTAGGTTTCAGGTTTCCGAATTAGTTCGCATCAGGACGAACAGGGGTAATATAAAAAAATTGACTGTTCCTTCTCTGTCTTTTATAATTTTTTAAATTCTCGAAAAAACTTGTTGTTACATGAGTCTTAGTTATTCTTGTGGTATTATAAAACACATTGATGAAGTTCATCTCAAGTTTAGTAATAAACTCAAACGAATATATGGTGACAATCTAGGCACCTACCTAATAGAAAGTAGTAATCTAATAACGAATATTTCTTTAAGAGCAACAAAGAAAACAAAATAAGTTTAATTACATAGAAACGAATCATATAAAAGCTATCGAGTTACATATGATAACTTCAATTGTATTCCAAACGTTAATAAATCACTTCGCATAAAAGATAATGAGTAAGTTTCTTATAAAATAGGAAAAACTTAAGATGTACTACAAAAATATAGACACAAATTAAAAAGTAAATTTCTTTCCAAAAACAGTAAAATAGAAACGTAAATCCAAAGTTAAATGGTCGTCTGATGCTGTACTTATGATAACAATCTAGGAGATGCTAAAATAAATTAAGAGATATGAGGATAAATAAATATCTGTAAATAGTTTCTAGATATAATAAGACTACAAGTTTAAATCAAATTAAACCGAAAAGAAATAAGCAAATCTGACTGAGCGGGAACCAATATTGAGTTTGAAAGATTAACTTCACTCTGGAGAAATATTAAGAAGTAAAAAAAATCAATTCTATCTCGTACATAGTTCAATTTAACACATTGTTTTTCAATATTTTAAAATTACTTCCTATCTAAAAACTACATTGTACTAGCGTTATCTCTAGTAATAAAAGGTTATGAATATTACTTTTTTTGAGTCTTGATTAATAGTCTAATTTTCAAGAATTATTTTAATATTAGAATAGATGTTATTATTTTATAATTTAAGAGAAGAACAATTGTCTAACCATGAATACTTTTTGTGTCAATAATTGAAACCAAATCATTACTATAACATCTATATAGTGAGTTTTGTAATTGCTATACAGTCGTTGAGAATTAAGTTATTTAGAAGCAAGGCGAATTTTGGCTAACAGAAGGACGACATAAAGATGGTCGACCATTTAGTATTACTTCAAGGCAAATTGTACTCGCCTGCGGGAAAACAAAGAGTCGTACTCTTGGAGTAAGATATTCATATTTAATTTACTCTTCACTATTCTATGCCTAGTTCATAAATAACATAAACAATTTCCTTTCTGAATTAATAAAGATGCCATTTATAATATCTGTATTTTCATCCCCTGCTGTGATGATTTACTAAGTGAAACTGTTATAGTTCTATATTCCAGCTAAAGAATGAGGATCAATCTAAGAAAATTGTATATGACGTTCCAACTATGAAAACCAAAATAGATCATACATTATTGGAGACCCAAGATTACACACGGTGAGATATAATAATTCTTCTTATACTACTTACTGTTTATCTCCATTTTGTAACATTAGTAATTAGTTATTATTAGAATTCACAAAAATTTTCAGTGCTGAAAGTGAGTACCGCATTATCATTGTCGGCGATGGAATTTCTTCAGCAGATGCTGTCCGATATTGTCTGGAAAACGATTTACCTGTTTTGCACATTATTAGGAGAACCGATGGACAGTTGCGGAGTGGGTGTTGTTTCATTTCTATTCAATAATAATAATGCATGGAAGTTTATATTCTTATCTCTCGTTATTACAGGTATTTTGATGTCACGATTATCGCCTTCTCACTACGTAGAATATCATTCCATTTATCGCCTTATGGTCGGACGTGACACTCATTCTCTTTACCAAAGATATACAGCATCTAATATTATCAAAATTGAAAACGATTATATAATTGTCAGAACTCCTAAAGGTGATATTGAGGTAGCTATTAATATTAATTGAAATCTAAATCTAATTCTATCCTTATTAAACGTTTTTACATACGAGTAAGGTTATATATTCCCCACGAGCAGATAACAGATAGCAAAAGAATAAAACATCAGTAAATTTATTTTATAATATACAGTGCGCTTCAAAATTATAGTACACTTAAAAAAAACTTTTTTTCGATCACCAAATTGATCCTGTTTTCTGAGGTGACGAATAATAGTCTTAGAAGTGTCCAATTTCATAGTTTGCATGGAAAATAGTGATTTTTATGCCAATTTTTCTCAAGACCACTAACTTTTCATAGCTTCAAAATGAAAGCACACTTTATTAAAATATGTGTTCATAATAAAAACAATAACAACTAATGTATATAACAATTAACTGATTGTTAGTGCAACTACCAATTTTATTAATAACTTGAAAAACCCATTGAGACATATTGCTAACTAAATTTCTACTGAAAATATTGTCTACTTCGCTCTACGTTTTGCTAATGGAAGATTTGAGATTCTTGAAAGTCTCAAACTGACGGTCATAGGTATAAATCCGACACACGAGAATTATCTAAAGATTCTCCATCGGATTTAAGTCGCGAGGACTAGTCTTGAGAGTCAGTCCATAGTGTCCACATTATTGTCCTCCAACCAGGTCTTAGTGTTTCGACTGGCGTGGATGGTGGCATTGTCTTGTTGGAAAGTGAAGCTAACACCTGGAAACCGTTGGAAATACGGGACTAGGTGATGTCGTAAGACATCCTGGTAGTCCACGCTGTTCATTTTCGTCGAGACAATCGCCAAGTCGACCAGTACCGTAGCGCTGAACGTGCCTCAAATCATAACACTTCCTCTACTGAAATTTCGGGTTGGAAAGTGCCGGGGCTCCTTACGTAAATCCCTTCAATACGAGTGACAACCATCAGGACCATCTAGCTTGAACTTCTTCTCATCGCTGAAGATCACCTAAATTCCAAATAATTAAATAATAGGCTTATTTTTGAAGACTCGTAAAAGTCGTACCTTTTCCCAGTTGCATCTCATGAATATTTTGGCCCAGCAGAGCCTTTCGTCTCTATGTCTTTGTGTCAGTTGAGGACACTTCTTCATCGGTGATCGGACAATATTTGGACACTTGTCCAAAATTCTCCACACCGTAGTTTATGAAGCATCAGTGTCATAAGTCCTACGGATTTCATTGGTGCTGATCGTGTTATTCGACGCAGTCCGCAGAATTTCCCTTTTTCACCATCATTCAACTTGCTAGGTCGTCCAGTACTCTTCTTTGTACCGTATTCTTCTTGGTGACGCAGGAAATTCATAATAGCCTTCTTGGAGCGCTTGACGACATCGGCAATCTGCTTCACCGTGTAACCGGTAGTTGACAGTACTTTAATTTGACCTCTTTCGTGTAGACTCAATGTAGGAGAACGATCCATTGTTATGATGGTCGAGGATTAGTCAATTTGCGCTTTTTTTCGTTAAATAACACCAAAATATGGGAAGTGTACCATCATGTTGAAACGATGAAAAGTGGTGGTTTTGAGAAAAATTAGCATAAAATTGGATGGTTTTTTTAATGAGAAACGATGAAACTTAAACTGGAGACTTGCAAGTCCATTATGCATAACCTCATAAAAAATTAGATTTAACTGACAACTTAGAACAAAAAAAAGTGGAAAAACAGTGTGTTATTATTTTAAAACGCTTTGTGTATCTATAACTTTTCAATATAAAATAAGACAGATTTTAAGATATCTTACATAACATGATTTAGGAACCGCTATATCTTCTAGTGGTATGCATTGGCCGTGTAAGTGATTTCGACGGTATTCTACCTGGAAAGCAGTCATTTTTGGGGTATCGCTCAGAAGAAGATCCGACGTTATTTTGTGCAGGTTCCTTCGCTGGAGATCATTTTGTACGCTATATAGTGGGTGGATGTCTAGAAGTGGCAAGAAGTATTCATGCATCTTACAGGGAAATAAATAACAACGTAAAATAAGGTGTATCAAGGAAATCAAACTAAAGTTATACTAGTGAGGCATAAAATAAATTATCTAGTATTCTAGATCGCATTTCCTTCTACCTCTTAGAGCTCTTCAGATCTCAAATTTATTCGCAACTACCTAGACCGACATAGTAAACTTAATCCCACATAGTGTATGAATTTTAAAGTAATCCCACAATAGTTGGTTCATAGCAAGTTTTAGATTCCACTGTTATACATAACAGTCTTTTCATCGGCTTTAGATACGTGTTGATAAATATTATGGATGTAATTATACGAGTAAGAAATATAAACTTGAGGAAAATAAATATTTAAATACATTTGGAACAGTTAAACGGGCTGAACACATAAAACAAACGGAAAAATTAGTGAGCAACTAAAAGACTACACGCAAATCGGTACTGCACAATTAAATAATGCCTAAAAAAGTAGCGCTATGTAAACAAACCGTAAGAGGTTCTTGGCGTATTCCAGGCGTTCTTCATAAGAAAAGATATGAATAAAAGGATTGTTATAAGAGTAATTTTACGGCAAAAAATATACATAAAACAAGGCTCAATTCAATGAATCAGATGAAGTTATATGAAAAAAAGCAGGAAAATAGTGGAAAAGTGATTTTTGAAGTATTCCACTAGTTAAAAACCATTAAATGGGTGCATCAGTACTTTGTTAAGCAGAGCCTTTAACGAAAAGTACATTAGTTAAAACAAGGTTCAAATCGGTGTGGTAAATCACAATTTACAACGTAAACAGGAGCACAGCGCAAACCCATTATAGGTGGTTCTAGAAACAACTCACGTTTAAAACCAACTGAATTGATTTCTATAGAACTACATTTTCTATAGCACTATTGATAAACTCATAACGCCATTAGCAGTGCCTGGAATGAAGCAAATATTGTAATGTTTACAGTGGCGACCAAGATTACTGGTAACAAAATGCACAAGTGCACTCAGTGCACTATCAATTGTAACTGTCATCTAAATAATATACTTTGTATTCTAATTGCAAATTCGGAGTCAGCATTAAATCGTGAGTTTTTTTTCTAACATAATTTCCTTCTATGCAAAGTCCACTTCTGATAAGAAAGAGAATATCTCAGATTCGAGGGATTATTGTGAGAACATAAGTAGACCACAAAAGGATCAGAGCATACAGTAGCATGAGCACTATTCTGCAGATTATCCTTTCCTAAAGAATTATTGTACTTTTATTCTCATGATATGTTAGGAGTCCCCAAAGTCAGAGCACACCAAAGGGCAGTGATATTTGCTGTTGAATTTTATAAAAACTAGGACCGAACACAATTGTTTTATTTGTTTATTTTGTAACTTGTGAGCGTATAAATAAGGCAGTTTAAGCGGCCATTACATATCACATTCTTTACTCTATTCACTTTTCTGGTTTATAAGTTGGTTATAGGATATATAAAACAAATAGCCATAAATAGATTTAAAAAAAAAAAATATATATATATATATAGTCATTCAACACTAACAGAATTAAGTAATATACTAACTTTTATCCTCATGCATGCCGCATAGTGCCGTTGTGAACTAGTCGTAGCTGTCGGTGTTTAAGTAAAGGAGTCATGGCATCAATTATGGTCAAGTCATTTTTTAGTCTTCTCGTATTTAATAATACCTGATCATTTGTTGGCTTACGGCCACTAGACTGAGGTGAGAGGCAGTAATACATGGGTGCCTCTGTTTTTGGTGAAACAAGTAGCAGTCCAACAAGCCAGCGATACGTTTTCATGCACTTCGACACTAAGTTAAAGAACTTCCAGGAAAGGTGAGATATCTGGTGGGTTTTATTTTTTGCTAATTTTTAGAATATTTCTGAGCAGAAAGTACCGCCTCAGTGCTCTTCTCCCACCTTACCTTTGCGAAGATAGAAGGATAAATTTACTAGGGAAAACGACAATGGCCACGCTGTAGATAGTTCTAAACAATATAGAGTAAGACAATGAGATATATAATAATATTTATTCTCACATCAGTGCTAAGATAATACTCACGAAACAATAGATACTACGGCAATAAAAGCATAAGTATGAATGAAACGAGAACAAGGAGAGAAACAAAATTAGAGAGACTGTAACTCAAGATGCTCTCGACTCTAACACTGGAGAGAGGCAGTTAAGATCCTCTTTTATACTGCACACTCAGACAGTTTATACAATCGGATCATACAATCTGACAGATGAACTTAAACAAAGGACCACTAGACAACCAAAACATGCTCATTTATACGAAATCTAAGTGAGCCATGATTATAATTTATGTATAAAAAACAAAGAATAGTTACATGAATAGAATATTCGTGACATGAAATAAATACCGTGTAATTTGCATATACAGCAAAAATATGCGTTTTTCGGCTATAACTTGTGATCTACGCATCCGATTTGAATTTAACAAAAACAGAAATGTTCGCCGTGAAATTCTCTATCTGGTAGTAGCTTTCACTACTAACTGTATATGTACTAGCACCTGGAATGAAATAAATACCGTGTAATTTGCATATACAGCAAAAATATGCGTTTTTCGGCTATAACTTGTGATCTACGCATCCGATTTGAATTTAACAAAAACAGAAATGTTCGCCGTGAAATTCTCTATCTGGTAGTAGCTTTCACTACTAACTGTATATTTACTAGCACCTGGAATGAAATAAATACCGTGTAATTTGCATATACAGCAAAAATATGCGTTTTTCGGCTATAACTTGTGATCTACGCATCCGATTTGAATTTAACAAAAACAGAAATGTTCGCCGTGAAATTCTCTATCTGGTAGTAGCTTTCACTACTAACTGTATATGTACTAGCACCTGGAATGAAATAAATACCGTGTAATTTGCATATACAGCAAAAATATGCGTTTTTCGGCTATAACTTGTGATCTACGCATCCGATTTGAATTTAACAAAAACAGAAATGTTCGCCGTGAAATTCTCTATCTGGTAGTAGCTTTCACTACTAACTGTATATTTACTAGCACCTGGAATGAAATAAATACCGTGTAATTTGCATATACAGCAAAAATATGCGTTTTTCGGCTATAACTTGTGATCTACGCATCCGATTTGAATTTAACAAAAACAGAAATGTTCGCCGTGAAATTCTCTATCTGGTAGTAGCTTTCACTACTAACTGTATATTTACTAGCACCTGGAATGAAATAAATACCGTGTAATTTGCATATACAGCAAAAATATGCGTTTTTCGGCTATAACTTGTGATCTACGCATCCGATTTGAATTTAACAAAAACAGAAATGTTCGCCGTGAAATTCTCTATCTGGTAGTAGCTTTCACTACTAACTGTATATTTGCTAGCACCTGGAATGAAATAAATACCGTGTAATTTGCATATACAGCAAAAATATGCGTTTTTCGGCTATAACTTGTGATCTACGCATCCGATTTGAATTTAACAAAAACAGAAATGTTCGCCGTGAAATTCTCTATCTGGTAGTAGCTTTCACTACTAACTGTATATTTACTAGCACCTGGAATGAAATAAATACCGTGTAATTTGCATATACAGCAAAAATATGCGTTTTTCGGCTATAACTTGTGATCTACGCATCCGATTTGAATTTAACAAAAACAGAAATGTTCGCCGTGAAATTCTCTATCTGGTAGTAGCTTTCACTACTAACTGTATATTTACTAGCACCTGGAATGAAATAAATACCGTGTAATTTGCATATACAGCAAAAATATGCGTTTTTCGGCTATAACTTGTGATCTACGCATCCGATTTGAATTTAACAAAAACAGAAATGTTCGCCGTGAAATTCTCTATCTGAGTAGTAGCTTTCACTACTAACTGTATATTTACTAGCACCTGGAATGAAATAAATACCGTGTAATTTGCATATACAGCAAAAATATGCGTTTTTCGGCTATAACTTGTGATCTACGCATCCGATTTGAATTTAACAAAAACAGAAATGTTCGCCGTGAAATTCTCTATCTGATAGTAGCTTTCACTACTAACTGTATATTTACTAGCACCTGGAATGAAATAAATACCGTGTAATTTGCATATACAGCAAAAATATGCGTTTTTCGGCTATAACTTGTGATCTACGCATCCGATTTGAATTTAACAAAAACAGAAATGTTCGCCGTGAAATTCTCTATCTGATAGTAGCTTTCACTACTAACTGTATATTTACTAGCACCTGGAATGAAATAAATACCGTGTAATTTGCATATACAGCAAAAATATGCGTTTTTCGGCTATAACTTGTGATCTACGCATCCGATTTGAATTTAACAAAAACAGAAATGTTCGCCGTGAAATTCTCTATCTGATAGTAGCTTTCACTACTAACTGTATATTTACTAGCACCTGGAATGAAATAAATACCGTGTAATTTGCATATACAGCAAAAATATGCGTTTTTCGGCTATAACTTGTGATCTACGCATCCGATTTGAATTTAACAAAAACAGAAATGTTCGCCGTGAAATTCTCTATCTGATAGTAGCTTTCACTACTAACTGTATATTTACTAGCACCTGGAATGAAATAAATACCGTGTAATTTGCATATACAGCAAAAATATGCGTTTTTCGGCTATAACTTGTGATCTACGCATCCGATTTGAATTTAACAAAAACAGAAATGTTCGCCGTGAAATTCTCTATCTGATAGTAGCTTTCACTACTAACTGTATATTTACTAGCACCTGGAATGAAATAAATACCGTGTAATTTGCATATACAGCAAAAATATGCGTTTTTCGGCTATAACTTGTGATCTACGCATCCGATTTGAATTTAACAAAAACAGAAATGTTCGCCGTGAAATTCTCTATCTGATAGTAGCTTTCACTACTAACTGTATATTTACTAGCACCTGGAATGAAATAAATACCGTGTAATTTGCATATACAGCAAAAATATGCGTTTTTCGGCTATAACTTGTGATCTACGCATCCGATTTGAATTTAACAAAAACAGAAATGTTCGCCGTGAAATTCTCTATCTGATAGTAGCTTTCACTACTAACTGTATATTTACTAGCACCTGGAATGAAATAAATACCGTGTAATTTGCATATACAGCAAAAATATGCGTTTTTCGGCTATAACTTGTGATCTACGCATCCGATTTGAATTTAACAAAAACAGAAATGTTCGCCGTGAAATTCTCTATCTGATAGTAGCTTTCACTACTAACTGTATATTTACTAGCACCTGGAATGAAATAAATACCGTGTAATTTGCATATACAGCAAAAATATGCGTTTTTCGGCTATAACTTGTGATCTACGCATCCGATTTGAATTTAACAAAAACAGAAATGTTCGCCGTGAAATTCTCTATCTGATAGTAGCTTTCACTACTAACTGTATATTTACTAGCACCTGGAATGAAATAAATACCGTGTAATTTGCATATACAGCAAAAATATGCGTTTTTCGGCTATAACTTGTGATCTACGCATCCGATTTGAATTTAACAAAAACAGAAATGTTCGCCGTGAAATTCTCTATCTGATAGTAGCTTTCACTACTAACTGTATATTTACTAGCACCTGGAATGAAATAAATACCGTGTAATTTGCATATACAGCAAAAATATGCGTTTTTCGGCTATAACTTGTGATCTACGCATCCGATTTGAATTTAACAAAAACAGAAATGTTCGCCGTGAAATTCTCTATCTGATAGTAGCTTTCACTACTAACTGTATATTTACTAGCACCTGGAATGAAATAAATACCGTGTAATTTGCATATACAGCAAAAATATGCGTTTTTCGGCTATAACTTGTGATCTACGCATCCGATTTGAATTTAACAAAAACAGAAATGTTCGCCGTGAAATTCTCTATCTGATAGTAGCTTTCACTACTAACTGTATATTTACTAGCACCTGGAATGAAATAAATACCGTGTAATTTGCATATACAGCAAAAATATGCGTTTTTCGGCTATAACTTGTGATCTACGCATCCGATTTGAATTTAACAAAAACAGAAATGTTCGCCGTGAAATTCTCTATCTGATAGTAGCTTTCACTACTAACTGTATATTTACTAGCACCTGGAATGAAATAAATACCGTGTAATTTGCATATACAGCAAAAATATGCGTTTTTCGGCTATAACTTGTGATCTACGCATCCGATTTGAATTTAACAAAAACAGAAATGTTCGCCGTGAAATTCTCTATCTGATAGTAGCTTTCACTACTAACTGTATATTTACTAGCACCTGGAATGAAATAAATACCGTGTAATTTGCATATACAGCAAAAATATGCGTTTTTCGGCTATAACTTGTGATCTACGCATCCGATTTGAATTTAACAAAAACAGAAATGTTCGCCGTGAAATTCTCTATCTGATAGTAGCTTTCACTACTAACTGTATATTTACTAGCACCTGGAATGAAATAAATACCGTGTAATTTGCATATACAGCAAAAATATGCGTTTTTCGGCTATAACTTGTGATCTACGCATCCGATTTGAATTTAACAAAAACAGAAATGTTCGCCGTGAAATTCTCTATCTGATAGTAGCTTTCACTACTAACTGTATATTTACTAGCACCTGGAATGAAATAAATACCGTGTAATTTGCATATACAGCAAAAATATGCGTTTTTCGGCTATAACTTGTGATCTACGCATCCGATTTGAATTTAACAAAAACAGAAATGTTCGCCGTGAAATTCTCTATCTGATAGTAGCTTTCACTACTAACTGTATATTTACTAGCACCTGGAATGAAATAAATACCGTGTAATTTGCATATACAGCAAAAATATGCGTTTTTCGGCTATAACTTGTGATCTACGCATCCGATTTGAATTTAACAAAAACAGAAATGTTCGCCGTGAAATTCTCTATCTGATAGTAGCTTTCACTACTAACTGTATATTTACTAGCACCTGGAATGAAATAAATACCGTGTAATTTGCATATACAGCAAAAATATGCGTTTTTCGGCTATAACTTGTGATCTACGCATCCGATTTGAATTTAACAAAAACAGAAATGTTCGCCGTGAAATTCTCTATCTGATAGTAGCTTTCACTACTAACTGTATATTTACTAGCACCTGGAATGAAATAAATACCGTGTAATTTGCATATACAGCAAAAATATGCGTTTTTCGGCTATAACTTGTGATCTACGCATCCGATTTGAATTTAACAAAAACAGAAATGTTCGCCGTGAAATTCTCTATCTGATAGTAGCTTTCACTACTAACTGTATATTTACTAGCACCTGGAATGAAATAAATACCGTGTAATTTGCATATACAGCAAAAATATGCGTTTTTCGGCTATAACTTGTGATCTACGCATCCGATTTGAATTTAACAAAAACAGAAATGTTCGCCGTGAAATTCTCTATCTGATAGTAGCTTTCACTACTAACTGTATATTTACTAGCACCTGGAATGAAATAAATACCGTGTAATTTGCATATACAGCAAAAATATGCGTTTTTCGGCTATAACTTGTGATCTACGCATCCGATTTGAATTTAACAAAAACAGAAATGTTCGCCGTGAAATTCTCTATCTGATAGTAGCTTTCACTACTAACTGTATATTTACTAGCACCTGGAATGAAATAAATACCGTGTAATTTGCATATACAGCAAAAATATGCGTTTTTCGGCTATAACTTGTGATCTACGCATCCGATTTGAATTTAACAAAAACAGAAATGTTCGCCGTGAAATTCTCTATCTGATAGTAGCTTTCACTACTAACTGTATATTTACTAGCACCTGGAATGAAATAAATACCGTGTAATTTGCATATACAGCAAAAATATGCGTTTTTCGGCTATAACTTGTGATCTACGCATCCGATTTGAATTTAACAAAAACAGAAATGTTCGCCGTGAAATTCTCTATCTGATAGTAGCTTTCACTACTAACTGTATATTTACTAGCACCTGGAATGAAATAAATACCGTGTAATTTGCATATACAGCAAAAATATGCGTTTTTCGGCTATAACTTGTGATCTACGCATCCGATTTGAATTTAACAAAAACAGAAATGTTCGCCGTGAAATTCTCTATCTGATAGTAGCTTTCACTACTAACTGTATATTTACTAGCACCTGGAATGAAATAAATACCGTGTAATTTGCATATACAGCAAAAATATGCGTTTTTCGGCTATAACTTGTGATCTACGCATCCGATTTGAATTTAACAAAAACAGAAATGTTCGCCGTGAAATTCTCTATCTGATAGTAGCTTTCACTACTAACTGTATATTTACTAGCACCTGGAATGAAATAAATACCGTGTAATTTGCATATACAGCAAAAATATGCGTTTTTCGGCTATAACTTGTGATCTACGCATCCGATTTGAATTTAACAAAAACAGAAATGTTCGCCGTGAAATTCTCTATCTGATAGTAGCTTTCACTACTAACTGTATATTTACTAGCACCTGGAATGAAATAAATACCGTGTAATTTGCATATACAGCAAAAATATGCGTTTTTCGGCTATAACTTGTGATCTACGCATCCGATTTGAATTTAACAAAAACAGAAATGTTCGCCGTGAAATTCTCTATCTGATAGTAGCTTTCACTACTAACTGTATATTTACTAGCACCTGGAATGAAATAAATACCGTGTAATTTGCATATACAGCAAAAATATGCGTTTTTCGGCTATAACTTGTGATCTACGCATCCGATTTGAATTTAACAAAAACAGAAATGTTCGCCGTGAAATTCTCTATCTGATAGTAGCTTTCACTACTAACTGTATATTTACTAGCACCTGGAATGAAATAAATACCGTGTAATTTGCATATACAGCAAAAATATGCGTTTTTCGGCTATAACTTGTGATCTACGCATCCGATTTGAATTTAACAAAAACAGAAATGTTCGCCGTGAAATTCTCTATCTGATAGTAGCTTTCACTACTAACTGTATATTTACTAGCACCTGGAATGAAATAAATACCGTGTAATTTGCATATACAGCAAAAATATGCGTTTTTCGGCTATAACTTGTGATCTACGCATCCGATTTGAATTTAACAAAAACAGAAATGTTCGCCGTGAAATTCTCTATCTGATAGTAGCTTTCACTACTAACTGTATATTTACTAGCACCTGGAATGAAATAAATACCGTGTAATTTGCATATACAGCAAAAATATGCGTTTTTCGGCTATAACTTGTGATCTACGCATCCGATTTGAATTTAACAAAAACAGAAATGTTCGCCGTGAAATTCTCTATCTGATAGTAGCTTTCACTACTAACTGTATATTTACTAGCACCTGGAATGAAATAAATACCGTGTAATTTGCATATACAGCAAAAATATGCGTTTTTCGGCTATAACTTGTGATCTACGCATCCGATTTGAATTTAACAAAAACAGAAATGTTCGCCGTGAAATTCTCTATCTGATAGTAGCTTTCACTACTAACTGTATATTTACTAGCACCTGGAATGAAATAAATACCGTGTAATTTGCATATACAGCAAAAATATGCGTTTTTCGGCTATAACTTGTGATCTACGCATCCGATTTGAATTTAACAAAAACAGAAATGTTCGCCGTGAAATTCTCTATCTGATAGTAGCTTTCACTACTAACTGTATATTTACTAGCACCTGGAATGAAATAAATACCGTGTAATTTGCATATACAGCAAAAATATGCGTTTTTCGGCTATAACTTGTGATCTACGCATCCGATTTGAATTTAACAAAAACAGAAATGTTCGCCGTGAAATTCTCTATCTGATAGTAGCTTTCACTACTAACTGTATATTTACTAGCACCTGGAATGAAATAAATACCGTGTAATTTGCATATACAGCAAAAATATGCGTTTTTCGGCTATAACTTGTGATCTACGCATCCGATTTGAATTTAACAAAAACAGAAATGTTCGCCGTGAAATTCTCTATCTGATAGTAGCTTTCACTACTAACTGTATATTTACTAGCACCTGGAATGAAATAAATACCGTGTAATTTGCATATACAGCAAAAATATGCGTTTTTCGGCTATAACTTGTGATCTACGCATCCGATTTGAATTTAACAAAAACAGAAATGTTCGCCGTGAAATTCTCTATCTGATAGTAGCTTTCACTACTAACTGTATATTTACTAGCACCTGAATGAAATAAATACCGTGTAATTTGCATATACAGCAAAAAATATGCGTTTTTCGGCTATAACTTGTGATCTACGCATCCGATTTGAATTTAACAAAAACAGAAATGTTCGCCGTGAAATTCTCTAT
>OZ038430.1:0-5000 GCA_964036235.1 Heterorhabditis bacteriophora
CGCGCATGAATGGATTAACGAGATTCCCACTGTCCCTAACTACTATCTAGCGAAACCACAGCCAAGGGAACGGGCTTGGTAAAAATAGCGGGGAAAGAAGACCCTGTTGAGCTTGACTCTAGTTTGACATTGTGAAGAGTCATGAGAGGTGTAGCATAGGTGGGAGACTTATGTCGCCAATGAAATACCACCACTTTCATCGATTCTTTACTTATTCGGTAATGTGAGGATTGGGCCATCGGCTCTTTCTTCTTTGTGTTAAGTGAAGTCACCTGGTGACATTACGACTCCCGTCGAAGACAATGTCAGGCGGGGAGTTTGACTGGGGCGGTACATCTGTCAAATCGTAACGCAGGTGTCCTAAGGCTAGCTCAGAGAGGACGGAAACCTCTCGTAGAGCAAAAGGGCAAAAGCTCGCTTGATCTTGACTTTCAGTACGAGTACAGACCGCGAAAGCGTGGCCTATCGATCCTTTTAATCCAGATAGTTTCTGGTAAGAGGTGTCAGAAAAGTTACCACAGGGATAACTGGCTTGTGGCAGCCAAGCGTCCATAGCGACGTTGCTTTTTGATCCTTCGATGTCGGCTCTTCCTATCATTGCGAAGCAGAATTCGCCAAGCGTTGGATTGTTCACCCACTAATAGGGAACGTGAGCTGGGTTTAGACCGTCGTGAGACAGGTTAGTTTTACCCTACTGTTGACTAATTGTTGCGATAGTAATCCTGCTTAGTACGAGAGGAACAGCAGGTTCAGACATTTGGTTCATGGACTTGACCGATCGGTCAATGGTCCGAAGCTACCATCTGACGGATTATGACTGAACGCCTCTAAGTCAGAATCCTGCCTAGTCAAGGCAACAATAATGTTGCTTCCCGGTGTCGGGAGGCATCCTTATCTCGTGGTAACACGAGAGCTTATGCCCTAGTAAATGGCCTTGCCAATGGGGAGAATCCCTATTGGTTGCCAAAGCCAGATCACTCTGGTTCAATGTCGGGGCGCAAAATCACTTGCTTACGACTTGTATACTGGTCAAGGTGTTGTATCCAGTAGAGCAGTCTCTTTATACTGCGATCTGTTGAGACTATCCTTTGATTGGATGTTTTGTTATACAAGGTAGTAGAAATACCTACATTATTGAATTAATGCTTTATTATTGAGTATATAGTATAAGTACCCATATAATTAAGTTACTATATTTCTCTCTAAGTTAAAACGCCTATATACGGTATGTAGATCAAAAATTTACATAGGTATATATAAATACCAATATTATTGGTATGACCTACCGAAAATTTTCTAAGTCCATGGAACTACCCAAGTTATGACATGGCTCAGAAAAATTTCAAGGCATTGCCTTGGACATAGGCAAATTTCTATGTTCGACCAGAACATAGAAAAATTTTTGGGTTGTGACCAGAACATAGCCAAATTTCTGGACTTCAACCAGAACATAGAAAAAATTCTGGGCTGTGACTAGTAATTTTTGTAATTACTGGTTGCGACCAGAACATAGAAAAAATTCTGGGCCGTGACCAGGAATTACAAAAAATCCTTGGCTGTGACCAGGAATTACAAAAAATCCTTGGCTGTGACCAGGAATTGCAAAAAATCCTGGGCCGTGACCAGTAATTGCAAAAAATCCTGGGCCGTGACCAGTAATTGCAAAAAATCCTGGGCCGTGACCAGTAATTGCAAAAATTACTGGTCGCCACCAGGACTTGCAAAAAATCCTGGGCCGTGACCAGCAAATAGATAAAATGCTGGTCGGAACTAACGGCACGGGAAACAACTCCGATATGGTTTTGAACATAAGGGGGGATGGAAAAGGTATCAGTATATTGACGCCTTATTCGTAGCATCCATTGGTAGCAATCACAGTATTGAAAGGTATTGTGGATTGCGACTTTACTGGCTGCGGCCAGTAAAGTAGATTGGTGTTGTCACGGAGAAATGTGAATTTCCTGTGGTTTGATGGGTGGTTTGTGAAGATTGTTGTGTCTGACCAGGAAAGTATTTGCGATTTGTGGTTCTGCCCAGTAATTCGATTGGATTTACTGACGGGAGCCAAGAATTTACGAGCTGGGATGGTTCCGACGAATTTCTGGTGGTGGACAGGAATTTCGTGAAAATTACTGGTGGCAGCCAGGAATTGAAAGGGAGCGTTAAAAAGCGTTTACTGGGCTTGGGCTACAGATCCTATACGAATACTGGTGAAAAACGGGTATTATCAGTTACTACCCACTTATCTGATTGATTCTGTCAGCGCTATATGCTTACGTAAAAGACTAAGCCATGCATGTACTGTTCAACTAACGGTGAAACTGCGAACGGCTCATTAGAGCAGATATCATTTATTCGGTAATATTTTTGGATAACTGCGGTAATTCTGGAGCTAATACATGCATCAATGCCCCAACTTCGGAAGGGGTGCAATTATTAGAACAGACCAATCGTCCTTGGACGTAGTTTGTTGACTCTGAATAACGCAGCATATCGGCGGCTAGTCCGCTGATAATCCGAGAAAGTGTCTGCCCTATCAACCTGATGGTAGTCTATTAGTCTACCATGGTTATCACGGGTAACGGAGAATAAGGGTTCGACTCCGGAGAGGGAGCCTTAGAAACGGCTACCACATCCAAGGAAGGCAGCAGGCGCGTAACTTATCCACTCCTAATCGGTGAGATAGTGACTAAAAATAAAAAGACCATTCCTATGGAACGGTTATTTCAATGAGTAGATCTTAAATCTATCTTCGAGTATCTAGTGGAGGGCAAGTCTGGTGCCAGCAGCCGCGGTAATTCCAGCTCCACAAGTGTAAATCGTCATTGCTGCGGTTAAAAAGCTCGTAGTTGGATCTTAGTTACGTACTTTGATTCGCCTTTGGCGTTAATCATTGTCGTGACTATTTTGTTGGTTTTCTGTTGGTGGCTTCGGCTCCTTCAGTGGCTAGCGAGTTTACTTTGAATAAATTAGAGTGCTCAAAACAAGCGTTTGCTTGAATGCTCGATCATGGAATAATAAAAGAGGACTTCGGTTCTATTTGTTGGTTCAGGAACTGAATTAATGGTTAAGAGGGACAACTCGGGGGCATTCGTATCCCTGCGCGAGAGGTGAAATTCGTGGACCGCAGGGGGACGCCCTAAAGCGAAAGCATTTGCCAAGAATGTCTTCATTAATCAAGAACGAAAGTCAGAGGTTCGAAGGCGATTAGATACCGCCCTAGTTCTGACCGTAAACTATGCCATCTAGCGATCCAATGGGGTATTGTAGCCTTGTTGGGGAGCTTCCCGGAAACGAAAGTCTTTCGGTTCCTGGGGTAGTATGGTTGCAAAGCTGAAACTTAAAGAAATTGACGGAAGGGCACCACCAGGAGTGGAGCCTGCGGCTTAATTTGACTCAACACGGGAAAACTCACCCGGCCCGGACACCGTTAGGATTGACAGATTGAAAGCTCTTTCTCGATTTGGTGGTTGGTGGTGCATGGCCGTTCTTAGTTGGTGGAGCGATTTGTCTGGTTTATTCCGATAACGAGCGAGACTCTAGCCTGCTAAATAGTGTCCAGATATATAAGTCTGGCTTACTTCTTAGAGGGATAAGCGGTGTTTAGCCGCACGAGATTGAGCGATAACAGGTCTGTGATGCCCTTAGATGTTCGGGGCTGCACGCGCGCTACACTGGAAGAATCAGCTGGTCCTTCCATTGCCGAAAGGTATTGGTAAACCGTTGAAACTCTTCCGTGACCGGGATAGGGAATTGTAATTATTTCCCTTGAACGAGGAATTCCTAGTAAGTGTGAGTCATCAGCTCACGTTGATTACGTCCCTGCCCTTTGTACACACCGCCCGTCGCTGTCCGGGACTGAGCTGTTTCGAGAAGAGTGGAGACTGCTGTATTGGGGCTTTCGGGCTCTGGTATGATGGAAACCATTTTAATCGCAATGGCTTGAACCGGGCAAAAGTCGTAACAAGGTATCTGTAGGTGAACCTGCAGATGGATCATCGCCGAAACCTTATGGGTAATGCTTTGATCACGAGAGATCGGTACCAATGGAATCAGGCTTGTTCTTGATTTCAATCGGTTTCTCACCCCATCTAAGCTCATGGAGAGGTGTCTAGTCCCAATTGGAGTCGCTTTGAGTGACGGCTATGAAAATTGGGTATGTTCCCCGTGAGGGTCGAGCATAGACTTTATGAACAGTGCTGGAGCTGTCGCCTCACCAAAAAATCATCGATAACTGGTGGCTATGTGTGACATTAGTCACATAGGTATCTGCTGATGCAGAGAGCCTTAATGAGTTGTTCGTGTCATCTGACCTACAACCGCCAGTATCGGTAAATCAACCCAATTAACTTGTTTCTTGTGTCGTGTTAATACATACTGGCAAAGTGTATTAGCTTTAGCGATGGATCGGTTGATTCGCGTATCGATGAAAAACGCAGCAAGCTGCGTTATTTACCACGAATTGCAGACGCTTAGAGTGGTGAAGTTTTGAACGCACAGCGCCGTTGGGTTTTCCCTTCGGCACGTCTGGCTCAGGGTTGTTTAATAAGCGAAAGTGTTGAAAGTTCATTAAACGAGAGTTCGGTGATACTGACAACACTACGTCGAGCGGTGTACTGTTGAAAGTACCCCGTTCAAGTATCTTTATGGGGCAACATGTCTTCTATATGGAGACATGAAAGATATTAAGAGTATATACCTGTGGATGCCCACGTATGAAATATGACGTGTCGTATACACGGCTAGGAGGTATGTCTCAGATGAATTTGTTTATGCAACCTGAGCTCAGTCGTGATTACCCGCCGAACTTAAGCATATCATTCAGCGGAGGAAAAGAAACTAACTAGGATTCCCCAAGTAATGGCGAATGAAAGGGGAAGAGCCCAGCGCTGAATCTCTCGGTCTTAGGCCGCTGAGAACTGTAGCGTATAGGTGTGACTGTCCTGCTATATTGCATTTCCGAAGTCTCTTTGATAGGGGCCAACATCCAGAGAGGGTGC
>OZ038430.1:10000-12500 GCA_964036235.1 Heterorhabditis bacteriophora
TAAAAAGCTCGTAGTTGGATCTTAGTTACGTACTTTGATTCGCCTTTGGCGTTAATCATTGTCGTGACTATTTTGTTGGTTTTCTGTTGGTGGCTTCGGCTCCTTCAGTGGCTAGCGAGTTTACTTTGAATAAATTAGAGTGCTCAAAACAAGCGTTTGCTTGAATGCTCGATCATGGAATAATAAAAGAGGACTTCGGTTCTATTTGTTGGTTCAGGAACTGAATTAATGGTTAAGAGGGACAACTCGGGGGCATTCGTATCCCTGCGCGAGAGGTGAAATTCGTGGACCGCAGGGGGACGCCCTAAAGCGAAAGCATTTGCCAAGAATGTCTTCATTAATCAAGAACGAAAGTCAGAGGTTCGAAGGCGATTAGATACCGCCCTAGTTCTGACCGTAAACTATGCCATCTAGCGATCCAATGGGGTATTGTAGCCTTGTTGGGGAGCTTCCCGGAAACGAAAGTCTTTCGGTTCCTGGGGTAGTATGGTTGCAAAGCTGAAACTTAAAGAAATTGACGGAAGGGCACCACCAGGAGTGGAGCCTGCGGCTTAATTTGACTCAACACGGGAAAACTCACCCGGCCCGGACACCGTTAGGATTGACAGATTGAAAGCTCTTTCTCGATTTGGTGGTTGGTGGTGCATGGCCGTTCTTAGTTGGTGGAGCGATTTGTCTGGTTTATTCCGATAACGAGCGAGACTCTAGCCTGCTAAATAGTGTCCAGATATATAAGTCTGGCTTACTTCTTAGAGGGATAAGCGGTGTTTAGCCGCACGAGATTGAGCGATAACAGGTCTGTGATGCCCTTAGATGTTCGGGGCTGCACGCGCGCTACACTGGAAGAATCAGCTGGTCCTTCCATTGCCGAAAGGTATTGGTAAACCGTTGAAACTCTTCCGTGACCGGGATAGGGAATTGTAATTATTTCCCTTGAACGAGGAATTCCTAGTAAGTGTGAGTCATCAGCTCACGTTGATTACGTCCCTGCCCTTTGTACACACCGCCCGTCGCTGTCCGGGACTGAGCTGTTTCGAGAAGAGTGGAGACTGCTGTATTGGGGCTTTCGGGCTCTGGTATGATGGAAACCATTTTAATCGCAATGGCTTGAACCGGGCAAAAGTCGTAACAAGGTATCTGTAGGTGAACCTGCAGATGGATCATCGCCGAAACCTTATGGGTAATGCTTTGATCACGAGAGATCGGTACCAATGGAATCAGGCTTGTTCTTGATTTCAATCGGTTTCTCACCCCATCTAAGCTCATGGAGAGGTGTCTAGTCCCAATTGGAGTCGCTTTGAGTGACGGCTATGAAAATTGGGTATGTTCCCCGTGAGGGTCGAGCATAGACTTTATGAACAGTGCTGGAGCTGTCGCCTCACCAAAAAATCATCGATAACTGGTGGCTATGTGTGACATTAGTCACATAGGTATCTGCTGATGCAGAGAGCCTTAATGAGTTGTTCGTGTCATCTGACCTACAACCGCCAGTATCGGTAAATCAACCCAATTAACTTGTTTCTTGTGTCGTGTTAATACATACTGGCAAAGTGTATTAGCTTTAGCGATGGATCGGTTGATTCGCGTATCGATGAAAAACGCAGCAAGCTGCGTTATTTACCACGAATTGCAGACGCTTAGAGTGGTGAAGTTTTGAACGCACAGCGCCGTTGGGTTTTCCCTTCGGCACGTCTGGCTCAGGGTTGTTTAATAAGCGAAAGTGTTGAAAGTTCATTAAACGAGAGTTCGGTGATACTGACAACACTACGTCGAGCGGTGTACTGTTGAAAGTACCCCGTTCAAGTATCTTTATGGGGCAACATGTCTTCTATATGGAGACATGAAAGATATTAAGAGTATATACCTGTGGATGCCCACGTATGAAATATGACGTGTCGTATACACGGCTAGGAGGTATGTCTCAGATGAATTTGTTTATGCAACCTGAGCTCAGTCGTGATTACCCGCCGAACTTAAGCATATCATTCAGCGGAGGAAAAGAAACTAACTAGGATTCCCCAAGTAATGGCGAATGAAAGGGGAAGAGCCCAGCGCTGAATCTCTCGGTCTTAGGCCGCTGAGAACTGTAGCGTATAGGTGTGACTGTCCTGCTATATTGCATTTCCGAAGTCTCTTTGATAGGGGCCAACATCCAGAGAGGGTGCGAGACCTGTACGGAAAGTAGTATAGTTGGTATGGTTACTCCTTGGAGTCGGGTTGCTTGAAAGTGCAGCCTAAAGTTGGTGATAAACTTCATCTAAGGCTAAATATCGACGCGAAATCGATAGCAAACAAGTACCGTGAGGGAAAGTTGCAAAGAACTTTGAAGAGAGAGTTCAAGAGAACGTGAAATCGCTGAAGTGGAACCGGAGAGAGTTAACATAACTTGGTAGCTATATCCTCTAAAGTCGCTTAACTGTGGCTCTGGGGGGTGGACGCTACCTGTTGTTGCACTGACTGCGTTGATTGTGCTTTCCGAACAGTATAGTGTTGCCCACTT
>OZ038430.1:17500-164710 GCA_964036235.1 Heterorhabditis bacteriophora
TTCTATTTTATTTAACCACAAAGATGATTTCTCTATTACCTTTCGTGTCTGAAATGACATTTGTGATTATCTAAGTCTCTCTCGGGATAATACGTTATTATCACCTTTTCGTTTGTTGCGCGGAACTTGAGAAGACGATTTAAGATTGAGATGATGTTGTGAACTTCGGAAATGCGTATTCCTTCTTCATCCGTGAAAATTTCAAAAAAGAGCTGCTTTAAGGGGCATATTTCGTTCGTGTGGAACGATTTTCCTTGACACTTTGAGCAATGACACTTCCCTATTATGTTAACGTTTATCGCTTAGAAGTAATAAAACGTAAAATTTAATTTTGAAAATGTTATTTTTACCGATACATGTAGAACATGGACAGATATACATAAAAGACGGATCAATATCATCTCCATAGTTCCAGAGCAATTCTTCCATTGCACGAATCGGTTTAGAAGCAGTGAATAGAAAATATATTATAGCTTAAAAATGTTGTAGAATCAGACATTAGTTGTCCACTATTCTTCTAATTATTATACTATAAATGAAGTATAACTTACTTTCACCTTTGAATACATGTTTTTTAATAGAACCTCTCAGATTTGCATGTACTTTGCTATGATTAACTAGTGGTCCAAGAAATATAATTTTTTCGCCGTTAGTCATTTCAATAATATTCGACTCATTCAGCACCTCATGACCATATTGGACAATGTTCTTGTCTCCTGACCCTTAACATTAATTTGATTTAACAATATGACTTTTTCGAGCAAATTAGGAATTTTTAAGGATTAAAGCATCTGACTTGATTCTAGCTTATAGGCATCTACGAATTCCATATTCTCATTTGAAAGTGACTCGAGATATTTGCTGTGATCAGAAGAGCCTATGAAAAATACAGGTCCTCCATAAGTTAAAACATGTTTTCCAGTCGAAATTGGTACCTAAAAAGAATGGATGACTTGCTCTATAGTTTATATAATTTTATATTGAATTCGTAATAATATCCTATTAAACTTAATTTTGTTCGAATCCCTCTGCCCAGATTGCATAACTCTCCTTTACGATGTTCCCTTGGAATAATTTCTAAGAATTCGTGGTATTTTTGATTCGCTGCAAGAGCTTCAGTATCTTCGAGGTTTTTGTGGGGATTTTGTAGATGCATTGGGACATATACTTCTGGTATGTATATGTTTTTCCGTAGATTTCTTGGCATCCTCCACATTGAATAAAATATAGTGTTTAATGCTATGTGAACTGAACTACAATCGTAATGTCTGCCACGTCGTGGAACAAGGGATGCTTGCGATGGTGATATAATCTGGTCCTCTCCATCAAAAGCTGAAAATTATTACTTTGGTATTAACTATTGAAAATACTTAATCTGATTAGAATTACTTTTAAATTAGTATAAATTTAGGAATACTTACTAGTTTCTCCATCACTTGTGGACTGTCTTGAATCTTCTAACGTTTGCTCTGCAGAAGTATAAAAAGCAATTTTATTGTATTGATTAATAAAGCGCTAAATGAAATACTCAGTCTTCTGGAATATACTGAATTCTATGTTACCTATTGAATCTCGACATAAGCGCTTCACATCTGGTAGGAAACTGTTACTTCGTAATGGAGCTAAAATATGAGAAGATAGCAATAAAGGATTCCATAAACCTGCTATCCATTAAGAACTAACCTCGCCTTTTTTTCTTAGTTAAACGATGAAGCTTTGAATCGCTATTTTCAAGTTGCATGGTTTCGTTGTCGAGAGCATAACCAATTTCTGAAGTATTGGGAAAATATTCTTAATAATCGAATAAATAAAATACAAGAAGCATTAGCTTACCCATTTTCTCCAATGTTTGTATTATATTTGTAAAGGCATTTTCCAAATCGCTTAGAACTGGAGTTGTCCTTTGTTCTTTGCAGATGTTTATATATTTATTTCTAGTTAACCTGCAGGCTAAAATATATAGAGCTGCTTGAAATCTAATTAGATAACAAATTATCACGAGAAAATATGACCTTCCTCATATTCTTCTACACAGCGAATACAGACTTTTGTTAGTGACTTCTTTGGAACTGCCCAATGCTGTTTAGGATTCCTTGGGAGTTCACCATTCGTAGACTATATATAAATTTTATAAACACATTTTATTGCCCATATCAAACAGACCAATCATCCATATACTCACAAGAGGATACCACGACTGCTTCTTCGAATAGTAGAGAAGATGAACTTTAGGAGCGTCCACATAATCAATCCCATTCAAGATGGGTGGTATATCCATAGCATTCATCATTATATACAATGCACACTTCGCATTATTAGCTTTTGTATGAATTAAAATAATAAAAGGCACACCGAGTAACTGCATAGTAATTATCGCAGTTCGAAGTTCCCTACGAGATTGTGCAGACATTATACCATCATCTTTTTCATCACGCAATAATTCTTTCACAGAGGAAGCAAGATTAGCTACCTTAAATATGTTTGATTATACTTGATAGTGAGAATCTATTATATTAATGCACACAACTACTAATCACAACATACCAAAATGAAAATTGCACACATTAATGAATTAAAGCACTATCACCTTCGCGATATCATATCGTAAACTCTCCAATTTGAGTTGGCCATTCATAGAAGCCGAAAAAGACAATGGAAATGTCTCTTTTCCTTCTTCTATATTGGGCCCTATTATAACTGATTCGTTACGGCAGAGAATCCGTATGTTCAAATGTTTGTCAACGGAATTCCATAAAGCTGAATAGCTAGTAAATCCTTAAAAATGCCGATTAAACATCAATAACGGTTATTAAATCTATATAACTACCATACCTTCTCGAAGTGGAAGCGATTCCTGAAATCCATCTTTAATGCGAACACATTGGAGACTTTTGCTTAATTTTTTGTTAGTGTCGATTAGTTTAACTACTTTGTTAAATTCTGTTTCCACTACAGTTTGAGATGATAGAACTCCTTCTGCTTCTTTTTGAAGAAATAAAAATGCTTTCAGCATTATTGCCGCACTATTTGTAAGATAACACTGGAAATTTTCTTTTAACCTAAACGTACATAAAATTTCAAATTATGCTAAACGATACATAAGTTCAAAAATCTTTCTAAATACAAGATTGGGATTTGACTTACTCGAATGTGAGTCTGGATTGAATGACCCATAATAGGTTGTGCTGGAAATAATTCCGAGGATATATATTTTGGATTTATTGTTAGGAATCTAGAAGCACATGTGTTGGTTGCAGCATTTCGGACCATACGTAATGTCCATTTCATCTCGTTACCTGTTACTTCTTCAAAAAATGTTTTAACCTAAAAATAGATTCTAAATACCATTACTATTTGATTTAAACAACAAAATAGAATTTTTCTCACTTCTGCACTTATATTACATATGTACGCTCCAGCATTGTTACAGAAAAAAGGAATTCGGCCTTCGTTCTCCACCTGTTATTAAATTGTATTTGGGATAATAAAGTTATAGTCATAGTATTAACAAAATAAAAAATTCTAGTTCTACTCTACAATTAGATCAGTATAAAATTTTAGTATTGATTCTTTTTAAGGGTTTACCTGCGCAAGATGCGAAAATCTATTCTTTCGTAGTTGTAAATAGAATTCCATTTGTTGAATGGTCTCAACATTAGCCCCCATCATCATATTGAACTGATTGGTTTTATTGCGAGGGAAAGGAATCATAACAACTCTTTCAGCTTTTCCTGTTTCTGTATCGCGAAGACGGAAATCGCGCATTTTAAGTTTATAACATACCTTAAATCACTCTTTGACGGAAATTTTAACCAAATAAATAAAAGAAAAATAATTAATTCGTAAAGAAAAGCATTAAATTTCATGACAACCTCCGGGCGCTGTCCATTTGTAATCACCAATTTAGCTATCAGGTATAATCCTAATCGGTAAAATTCCATATCGGAAATATCTTTTGGATCCTAAATATATATTAGTCTAAATTTAATAACTGATACCTGACTTGAACTTGGTTTTTGTATTGTTCGTATTGTAAGTATGGAAAAGTACACTTTTTTCTATTTTTAAGCATCATATCAAATAATTTTAACTTATACTACACATACCTTGGTGCATACTCTTTTAACATATTTAACAAGGTATTCATTTGATAAGACTGCTGCATAATAGTGATAACCAAGTAATACCTCACTCCTATCTTCACGTGCCTCTATATTCTTTCTTCGGGACACATAAAATTAAACACAGCTAGAGTATTAGATAATTGTGAGTTTTCGAAATATTGGTCAGACTCACTTTTCCTGCGTCTGATATCATGATATCAAGACGACTATTGAACGTGTTTCTCTGCTGTCTTCGAACATCTACTTCTCCTTTTATCTCAGTTACCGTTTCCCTGAATTAAAGGCGTAGTGTTCAACCTAAAGAAGCTATATTATCTTTTATACAACTCATTTATTTATATAGGGTTATTACGAAATTTAACAGTACCTATAAAATACGAAATCCATCGCTCGAAAAAATCTCTTAATGTACTTCAAGAAGGTTACTACTGAACCACTACTATATGCTTGAAGATGAGCTTCATAGTAAGCATGTAATGATTCTAGAAGTATTCCCCAGTTAATGTCTTGAGGTGTTGTAAGAAACTTATTGCCAAGAAGTCCTTCTTTTCTTAACATTACACACAATAATCGGGATGCGTAATTCACAACAGTAGATGTGACATGATGAGAATTAACATCATCCTAAATTATATCACCAAATTATAATTGTGTTATCTATATTAAATGTACATATACACCTTACTTACACTCGTCTTAGGACAATACAGAATTTAAGAAACAACCTACTTTTCCTTTTTTCCTCTCTGATGATGTGGCTAAGTAATTACGTACATGTATAAGAAGCTGATGTTTTTCAATGATTAATTGTCGAGCAATTCCTGTCTTGCGTATATACTCCGAACTTTCTTTAGAAGTACTTCCTAAGCTGCCTTCTTTATATGTCATTTGTGGATCTAGTTCAACTGGGCCTAGATCAGCCTGAATTAGGATATAATTACATTAAAAATACTCAAATAATATTGATGCATTTTTTAGATTGTATAGGCATCAACGTAGACATAATTTATTGCACTCACATATAACGCTAGTAGTATAAGACCCACCAGATCCCCATTCCCATATTTCGCACTATTATTATGTTGACTATAATCAATTTCTTGTTCAAATGGGGTTAAATCGAACTGATCAAATGGTTCGTGCAGATCGGTCTTTGGTCTTGAAAGTGGCAGTATGACGTGGCCAAGACTGAATTTTAGAATTGATTTCATTGATATAAAGATATACTGGATCATAAACATTTCTTGAACAACTTAACTTTGTAAGAACATAGGTCAATATAAATTCACCTTTCTAAGAACCTAATTGTTTTTGGTAATTCTTGAGAAGAATATACCTCATAAAGGTGGCTAATATGAATAAATAAATTATCTGCTAAAAGTGTCTGACGTTTCTTTAAACAGGTTGACATATCCTTTTTTATATTGGTTCTTATAGATGTTGGTACGTTCGACATAATATGACTCTGAAAACTAGTGATTTGCACCAAAAGGTTAGTTTTGTCAAAATGCTACTAGAAAGAAAAACTTAAATGCTCACATCTTTATGTCTATGTAGATTAGTTGTTAATGAATAACATAATATACAAATATCCAAAGAACCAGGTAAGCTATTGTTTTTTTGAAATAATTCACCCCTATTTATAGAAGACCATTGAAGAGCTGTAAAACTTTCATGACGTTAATGAAAACAAGTACTGAACATGCACAAAAATAAAAAAAAATGGAAACATGCCAGAAGATATATCCTCGTTAACGAAATACCCATTAATACTCCTTTTTTTATCCGTATTAACAGATTTCCGAGATCCCATTGTTGTGGTACCTCTTTGTTCGGTATTATGTACCTACAATATACAGTGTAAATACAAGCAAGAAAAAACCGTAGCATGAAATACTTAACGCTTAGAAGCGGTATATAGTTTCACCTCCTAATTCTTAATTTTAGCTTGGTTTGTTTTAAGTTCAACATACACCATAGAAATTGGATTCATTGTACTAATATCTAGTAAACAAATAATGCTAAACACCGGTGGAAAAATGGAATTCCTGAGTTTTAACCTTCGTGTGTTGTTCTTTTTATGTCTGTGCTCTAGCTTTTAGCATAACCACTTGGATAATGCAATGCGTAACAAATTTTCATGGAAATTATAACATTTCTTTAAAGGAACATTTTCACAATTGTTATAGTCATTTTCTTATTGGGGCAATTTCCAACTATAGTGCTTTCGCTATATCAGGGACATAAGAATATGTGAAAGCACCCAGTAGCTCATTTAATTTTCAACTTAGTCTAGATACACTCAAAATTAATTTAATTTTTATTTTTGATCCCTACTACATACTAATCAATAACTTTTAATCATTCAATACATGTTCGAATAAAAAATTTTGGTAATTTTGCTTATATTACATAACTGTAAGCGTTTAATCTGAGTTTCATAGGATCCACTATGCTCTATTACCTGATTAAAAAATTCCTTAGTTTTTATTGTGTTAAAAATGTTAGTTTAACAAAAATTGATATTGTCGAGAGATAAGTCAGAATTTCTTTGTTTTTTAGCTGAATCTTTGTATTAATAAATACATTTTAAAAACTATTATTCTTTGTTTACGTCCAATAGCGTTGGAATTGGAATAGAATCTCAAAATTTCAGATTTCTTCACGCTTATATGCTATTATTTGCAGTGTTATAGCAAACCAGTTTCTATTGAACCTGATAATAATTGTGAGCCTGAAAATTTTATTGCATATTTAATATTTTTGAATATAGATTTCCTAAACTCATTTCATTCTGTATAATTTTTTGCATATATTACATCTTTTTAAATTGTGAGATATGGATATATCTACTTATCTAGTTTTTTGGTGATGTATAAATTTTAGGAAAAAGCTTCAATGGTAACACAGATAATGTAGTGAGTTCATGCAGGTTTTTACTACATATACATTTATGTTGCATCAAAAACGTTGGTGGTTTTTCCCTTAATACAACGTTTCATACTCTAGAATATAGTTACAAATAATACTACATTTCGTTTTTACTAGAATAACAAAATCTTGATTAGTAACTTTCTTGTTCTAAAAGATTCTACGTCATGAAATGTATTATGTGCCATAGAATACAATATGGATATCTGGAATTGAACGTTAGGAGATATAGATATTATTGTTCTATAACATGGAGATAATATTTTCCAACCTTTAGCTATGAAAAGTAATTTAAATATATATACAACGGTGTTTAATTTGTTGTTCTTATTATTACTAATTGAATGTTTTCATAGATAAGTATCATTACCACGCAGTGTTTAGCGTATTGTACTTTTTAAAAAATCTATATTTAAATGATATTACTTTTGTTCAATTTCCGCATGAAATGGAAGTTTATAAAAGCCTAATTGTTTTAATATTTTCTTGGTAAGGCTTAAATAAGTGATGTTAATAATGATGAAACTCAGTAAAAGACTAATCAGCTGTTATTATCTAATGTATTTAGTATTTTATGTATTATATAAGCGTGTAGTTTTTGTAGAATAATTTTAAGCCTAAGATAACAGCTACTTTATGTTGAAGAATCTGATGAGTTGGCAGGTATGATTCCTCTATTTGACGTGGAGCATTGTATATCATATTTCTAATGTTTTATAAACTAAGGAGAGGTACCTAAACTTAAAAATGAGGGTTTAATGTCCAATGTTGGCACACATACATGTGGAAACACTAAGTTCGAGAGTATTGTTTATTCATATGATCTTGATACTTAAGTGAAACGTTTTTGAAGTTTACAGTGAGCACAAAATAATCTATGATAGCTAATAAACATTTTTGATTTTAATTATTAGTATCAAGCCAGCATATTTTTTTTTCATATAGGTTGACATTAATGTGCTATCTTCATTTTCATACCATTCATAATGTCATCATCATTTTTTCACTTTGGAGATTTATATGAATAGGCTTAGTATGGTGAGCTATCATAATATTTTAGGGGTTTAGATGTCTACGCCGTTCATACCAGTGACTCATGTTATTTTCGATTTTGATGGGTTGCTAGTAGATACAGAGCCGTGTTATACGATGGCTAACCAGGAAATGCTCCAGCGTTTTGGAAAAACATTTACAAGGGAGATTAAATCTGGTACATTTAGAATTCGGTTTGAACTTATTATTAATTATAATTAAACGATGTTTTGAGGTATGATGGGTCGCAAAACCAATGAAGCTGTAGAATGGCTTTTGGGCAAGGTGAGATGTAATCGTTTATGTAGGCAATTTATTACTTGAGTGTGTAATATAGCATTTAATTGTAATATGACATTACTTGATCCAGGTAGGAATAGCAGATATGATTAGTCCCATGGAGTACTCTAAAGATTATGATTTAATGCTGAAACAAATGTTCAGTAAGTGCTCTGCAATGCCTGGCGCACAAAAACTTGTTTCACATCTTATTGCAAATGGTAAGCGTTTTCATGGTAGTTGTTTACCTCATTAATAATTTCTATGGTATGGAGTACTTAAAATCTTGCAGTTATATTCTACCTAATAAGATGTGATTGAAATTATTACTTGTCATTAATAACAGATATTCCTGTTGCTATTTGTACTGGCTCCTGTAGTCGTACTTTTGCACAAAAATCATTTCCACACAAGGATTGGGTTGATCTAATTCCTATAAAAGTTCTATCTGGAGACGATGAAATGGTACATAGAGGCAAACCGTTTCCAGATGGATTTTTAGAAACTATGAAAAGGTAAAACTAATTAATTATTCCATCGAACCTATCATTATGACATGATATATATGACTAATTATATTATATAATTAAAATTATCTTCATGAGTGATCGTATATCATAATTGTTAATAAACCAACTCTTAGAATATCCTTTAATCTATAGCCATAGAAAGTGTTAGTTCATACAATGTTAAATAGAATTTTAGAGTTTAGCTGAATTTTTTCCGTCAGTACGGATCTGTGATTTAATTCTTTATCTAATTCTATTTTCTTATTTTAATAACTAATGTTAACATTAGAACCAAATAGCAATTAGGAACACCGAATTTATTGTATGGTAAAATAAATTTATACCATTCAAAATTAATGATTTCTAGTTTTTGTTATGTTGTATTTTATTTAATTTTTTATGTCGCGAACCATATATAGGTTTCCATCTCCTCCGAAGTTTGCTGCTTCCGTTCTTGTATTTGAAGATTCTCCAAATGGAGTTCAGGCTGCACTGGCTGCAGGCATGCAATGCGTAATGGTTCCAGATAAACAGTTAATTTCTACGGAATTCACAGAGGTATTCAGGTATGGGTAATACATAGTTATCATTCATTATAATTGTAACGATTTACGTCCTCAAAAATATCTCAAAGATAAAGTTTTATACTAAAATAGGTTTCGAAAAAAATATGATATAGAACTACTTATTATCTTTAATATTTGTGGAATTATGCCTTCTTAAATACCAATCTTAAAACATGCTCCATCGTTAAAGCTTGGAGTGCATTCTACAGTTATATTAAATTTAATATTTTGTTAGTGTTATTATAAAAGGTTTTGTATTTAAGGGGGGTGTTTTTGCTTACTTTGGACTTATGCCATCACACATTGTATTTAAATATGATGTTCACTGTTCTAATTTGTTTTAGTGCCTGCCAAATATTGGATAGCCTTGAAGATTTTAAGCCTGAAGACTATGGACTCCCGAGCTTCTAAAAATAGACAAAAATGTTCCAATTTTGCATTGTTAAAAGTGATGCCGTTTATATGTTTGTTGTATTATGGTAAATGCTAATTTATGGGCACATTGTAAATATTTTGACACTATGGTGTTTCGATACACTGATACTTATAGAATGTGCGCATTCTAACTCTTCCTTGTTATTAAAAAAATCTTTTTAGTAATTTAAATAGCACTTTTGTTATTTATTTCAAATTTTTGATGCCAACTGAGATCCCCCAATCTGAGTGTCGCGAATCGTCATTGTCTTCATTGAATAATGCACCGGATAGTACTGTTTCTACATATTCAACGACAGTTTCTCGACGTAGAATGGCGTTCCGTCCACCAGCTGTACTAGAAACAAGAATGGATTCAGGTCTCGGTCCTATAGCTACCATTTCAAGTGGACATAATTATTCAACTGAAGTATTACCTTCGGTTAGTGTACTGGAGTCATAAAAATCCTATTTCCATGTTTTAATATGGATTAATCTAACTGTTATTATTTAATTACTACATATCTTTTATATGTACATAAGTTTTCAAGACAAGCACAGTTGCATCGGATTCACTGGAAGCAAATGAAGAAGATCGATTACGGAAACGTGTAAAAATGTGGAGTCATGAAGAGATAATGTCGTATTATGAAGGTCTGAAGCAAGTAAGCTTATTTATAACCATCAATTCTGATTTTTTTATGGCTACTAGTAAAATGTTTTTTATTTGCTTTATTCAGTATCATTAAGGAAATTATCAACATATTTGCTTTTTCATAGTATGGAAAAGATTTCGATGGTGTCATGAAGATTATGACTAGACGAAAGGTTCTAAAAGATAAGGATCAGACGAAGAATTTCTATTTTAATTCACTTAAGTTCCTTAAACAATCCATATCGCTTAATGAAGGTATTTCCCGTTATTATATTTTTGCTAATATCTGGATATAATATATTTGAAGGCTATAAACTAATTGTATATTCATCTTATTTTCGTTTATGTAGATGCTCTTGGTGATATAACTCGGGATGCTAAAGAGCTGTTTTTGGTCATCAATGCATGCGAGTGGAAAAAGCGAACCGATGGTCATCGTTATATTCCGGATAAAATGAAGGAACTAATATTTGAAGGGTGAGTGTTACAATGAGAATTATAAAGTTAATCATGCGGCTGTGTTATAGGTCAACATCTATTCGAGTTAAAAAGAGGACAATCGTAATCAAGACACCACCTTGCCCTTCTCTTCTCAAATTTTTTACACGTTAGTTATTCAATACATTTCCGTTGGAAGTATTTCTAACTGGCATAATTTATTGATAAAAAATTCTAAATTTACATGTGCACAAGGCTTTCCTAAGTCTTGCAGGGAGTATGTTTTACTCGGTTTTGATCAAATTCCCTTAATGTTATATTTTTCGCGAATGAGACGGAAATATAATATTTTACGAGTAATAAAGAAAATGCTTATGTAAATTGATCACTAAATCAATAGAATTATGTTTTTCTAGGATATCGATCTATGAAAGTAGGCTGTACCTTTATATGCATCAATTCCTTTGAAGTATTTTAGAGCATCGTTTATTGGACAAATTTCCACCGGAAATAATTATTTCATTGAAACCGATGACATACAGAGATGCATCATATGTGGTACGTATGTATATTGGCAAATTATATTGGAAGCTTGATTACTTTGTATTACTAATTTGTTGAGTTAATTTTTATGTGGATTTAAATTAATCACTTATTATACTACAATGTGGAAAGATTGAGGATGGTGAACGTATTTTTCGGATGCTTTTATGGGTATTTGATACATTAAGAAGTAGATTTTTATACCATATATTACGATAAACGAATTTAGTTAAGGAATTACATGTATACATATTAAATAACATAGACAAGCTACTTTACAATTCAAATGTACCATTGTTGTGATCTAAATTTTTGCATGATTCTTAATGGAAGTTAATGACGTATTATAGGTTACATGTGAGCAGAATCCTTTAATACGAATTAGGGTGGCTGCAAATGATCGATTGTCCAGAATCTTTCATCTACTTAAGCAAAAGTGGGCTTCACCATTAGAGCGAATGGTATTCTCATCTGCTGAAATAATCCTTTAATGTTGTTTCATCGTGTTTTGTCTAGCTGTGAGATTTTGTATTTTTCAAATATTCCATCTTAATTACCATAGGCTACTGACGGTCATGGAGGTGTATTTAAGTCTTATATTGAATTACGCATATTTCCTGGTAAAGACACTGAAGTCGGCAGAGTAGTTGTCAGTGAATCGGAAATTTCACCATCTGTAGGAATTTCCATAAATAAGTTAGTTGGTTATTTATTATTTTGTCCTTTCTTCATGAAATACTGGATACTTGAATACAATTCCAGATTAAAAAAGGAATATGAGCTCCGCCGTTTACTGCATACAAAACGTTCAAGCAATTTAGTAACTAATACAGGTTAGTGTTTTATTTTTATACTGTGATAAACCTTTTCATTTGTCAATACAGAACCTTCATACTCCGTTCAAATTCCAAATGCATTCACGTTGAAAGAAACATTCCTTAGGGATGGTTTAGATGTAATTAATGTGGGTGATGCGACTGTTTCTGAGTTGTACTGTTTGGTGAGATCTTTGTAACTATTTTATTAACATGACATTATGTTCCATCATAAAGGAGGCTTTAGAAACAATGTTTGTTAGCTTTATTGCAAATTCTAGTGTGGTATGACCACAACGATAGAAATGGTGTACTCTATTAATACTGCCCGTAAACATGCTGAAGCATGGGAAATATTAGCCACTATATTGTCTCGTAACTATGGTGAATCTATATCTGAAGTCACACGTAAAAGGGAGCGGGATGAGAAAGTGGATGAGCATATGTAAGAAATTGTATTATTACGTTAAAAATGCAGATTTCTTCACGATATTTTTTATATAATCCGATTACCATATTTATATTCATTTTTTTTCATATGTGACATTTTAGCGACGACCCTCCTGCAAAGATGAGATCTGCACTATCTCGATATTCCCGTCCTAAATATGCAACCCAGAATGACCTTAATGTTCCTTTTAAAGGTGTTATTAATCAATTGGTAACTTAATTACTTTAATTTATTATTTGCTAAAATTGACTAATGTAGGTTTACGTATATTTTATGTAAGATATCTTCTGCTCAGAACTCACAACCTCATATTTTACCACCGGTTGTTCCTGTTCTGACAGAAAGTACCATTGTCCAAGAAGAAAATGCTGCTTTTATTGAACAGTGTAGAACACTAAGTGGTAGGAGAAAGACGAAGGTTTGTATTGTTTTTGAAATCATGATATTTTAAACAAATTGTGCTGAAATAGTACAACAGCAATTAGTTTGTTTTAATTATGATGTTTATTGTTATCTTTAGAATTAAAGGCTTATGTTGACTTTTTATATAGAATCGTCTTTCTACTTGCTCAGTAGTTTCATCTCTATCATCTACGCATTCTGGCATTACTTCTATTTCTGAAACATTACCGACAAATGTTACAACTCATACAAATATAATGATGGGAAAAAGAGGTGAGCTATAGTAATTACCATAATTTTTGTATAAATGAGATAGAAGATATGCATCGCATCTTACGCATTCTTTTCAAATCATAATTTCACTATTTCGATTATTGTGATATTAAATATTAAATAGCTATAGTTATTATTTGAGAAACACTAAAAATATTTAAACGATATACTTTCTAATACTTAAAAGTATATATTTGACATATTCGATGATTTTAAATAGGATAAATATTAGCATAATATAAGTCTCCGAGTTGGCGATATTTGAAAACGAATACTTAAATAAACGTAAATAACTCATTATTATGGTGATTTGTACGGTTTATTAACGAGTGTTTAAAAATATCACCTATCATGTATTTTGAAATGATTTATGAGGGAAATTTATCAAAGGAAACGTAAGAATAACTTTGGAAGAATTTATTTTCATTTGTTATTCTCTGAGTTATGCTCGATATGACTGAATAATATAAGTATATAGTATAATGATTTAAAAGTTCCAGAGATATGTCAACAGATTAAATGTTAGTTGTATCATGTTTTGTTAATAAAATGCGGTTGAGGTAGTAGTTATATTAATTAGATATATAAATGTAATATTTTATAGTTTAAAATAGAAGACATCAGTATTTTTCATTAATGTACAGATTACTTGTGTTATAGAAATATGCCGTCTTAGATGAAACGATTTGCAAATTATTAATATAATAATCAGACGCAGGGGTATATTGAAATATAATGAAAAACATCATTGCGTATTTATAACAATTAGTGTAAAAACATGTTCAGCTAATTTAAGATTATTTAAGATATTTGTTTAATTTTTAGGTCATGAATATTTCACAGTAGGAGCTAATTTTACTCCATAACTTTCATTCCTTTTTTTTAATCAAGATATTATAAGTGATAATATTTCAAAATATTATTTATGTTGGTAATGTATTTATTCAAGGTAGCTACGTAAGTCAGTATCAGGCGAGACTAGCTGTTGAATTAGCAAAAAAACAGGAGACAAAAAATAATACAACAAGAGCAGCTACTGATTTTTCAGAGGTATTTTAATTGATACATATTGACTTTTTATACTCCAACACTCATAGTAGAATTTATACAGGATATAGATTATACTAATAGTAAACCAAAGTTACAATGCCAAAAAGTTGCATATATCATTGGTATTAGAATTATCATTTCCGTTGGAAAAAAAATCATCTATTTTACTTGGAAAAAATATCTTTATCTAGCAGTAAAGCATATGATACATTACTACTTAGTATTACAGCTATGTACGGATTCTGTGGCTTACGCTTTTCTAAGTTCTCTTAGAACTCCAGAGAAAACCGTTGATATCCAACACTCTGAAGCTGAGCGGTTGGTGGTCTGACAAGTATATTTAAAATAATTGATGTGGTGATCTTTTGCAATTTTTTCCATCTAGGGAACGTTCGGATATGATGGATCGACTTTTCGGTGGTGATCTTTCTCTTTCACCTTCAAGGAGCGTAACATCTCGCATACAGTTAACTGACTCTAGAAATAGTGAAGATACAAGGTAGCATTTTTTTGTATTGAATACTTCGTGCGACTATTTTGGAAAGTATGTTTGAAATTACATCCATAATAGAAAAATAAACAAGATTTTTTATTTTCTTAATCTTATCAACATTCAAATAGATTGAGAATACAATAAATGCTAGTATTTTCCATGAAAAGAATGGTGAACACCTTTTGCATAATCTTCTAGTATTTATTACAAGTTGAATTTTTTTAACGATTACTTTGAATTTAATTATTTAATTATTTTTAACATCTGGTGGTACTATTAGTTTTTTGTACTTTCTTTTAAGTCAATTTATCAGGTCACGAAATGATGTTATGGAACGCTTATTTGGTGAGGTGTCACTGTCACAGACACCATCCAAGTTTGCAAATCAAGACTCAAGTGGCTTACCCGATGATGTGAGGCAATCTGTACAAGATATGATGAATCAGGACTCCCAGGATTACGTAAAACTTTTTGAGCAACTAGCTCACACTATGGAGACACCTAAAAAGTGAAATAATAGTTATAGTCGATTTCATAGACAAACATGACCGATTACAGATAAAAATTTTCTTGAAGTGTGTTTTGCGTATTATTTATTGAGAATTTTTTTTTATTAGGAATGGTTGTTATTCCATTAAGCCTATGCCTTGAAATATTTTCCTTTTAGAATTTTTACAAAAATTTAGCAAGCCTTCAGTGCAACAGTTAAATACTGTTTATCATTTTTATCTTTATTCATTCATTTTCTATAAAGGGTAAGTATAACTTTCATAATGTAAAAATAAAAGCATATTTAACCACTTAAACACAGAAATACTGTCCAATTGAGAGAATAAATGGATTTGTTTTTCTTATCAAAAAGGTTATTATATTTTCATAGGTTGTACTGTGTTATACTTCTTACTTAGTCAATAATTTTAAATTTATAGCTGTAATTATACTTTTTGTAGTAAAATGAATCATTTAGCAATAAAATATGCTATTTTTGAGTAGCGGTTGATTTACCGAATTTTGCATTTTACCATGCATGTCTGGTTAGTGAATCTAATGTAATGTGTTTTTAATTTTAGGATGTTTACCTTGCGCTCAAGGGTAGCGAGTATATCTTTAGGAAGAAAATGCTACTCACGAGAACTTGTATGTCCGATTATTACCATGCACCTTATAACTGAACAGTATTACAATCGGTTTTCAACTGTTAGGTTATACTCAAAAGCACAACAACATGAATTTCAAGCTGAAACGAAGAACTTGTTGAATATCGTAGCTAAGTCTCTCTACTCTCACAGTGAAGTGAATTTTACCGACAAAGGATCCATTTTTTTATAATACGTAATGTTAGTGCTTTTAGATTTTCGGGAGTACGTTAATAGATATGTTTAGGTATTTATCCGTGAACTTGTTTCAAATGCTTCCGATGCCTTAGAAAAACGACGGTGTATTGAGATATCAGGACAGATTGCAGATGGTCCTAGAGAAATTCTTATTAGCACGAATGAGGTTTAAGCTTCAGAATTTTCCTCTTGTATAATCATGATTTCTCCAAAAATAGCTAGAATCTTTAAGAAAGAGCATACAATTATCTTCGAGGATTGTGGTATAGGAATGGATCGCAGAGATCTTATAAACTGTCTTGGAACTATTGCAAGATCTGGTAGTAAAGAATTTATTGAAAACGTGAGCTTATTTGAATTGGATTTTGGCAACTTTAACTCTTATAATAGGGCAGTATAAAAATTTTAAATATTGCTGCTGTGTTATACTATGCAGCAATTAATAATGAGGGATTTTCAAGTATTATGTTATAACAAATTAGTTCGCTAAAATTTAATGACCTATGATTATTTTAAGGATTTTCTACTATCAGCTTTTAACTTTGGTAATAAAAACAGTAGTTATACTAGTATTATTTTACTATAATGTGATTACAGAATAAGGATAATGCGGAAGTAGTAATTGGACAGTTTGGCGTGGGGTTCTATTCTGCATTTATGGTAGCTGATAGAGTAACAGTAACAACGAGGAAAGTGGGATCATGCAGTGATGATGGAGTTAAATGGATATGGAAAGGGTGAGAACTGATTTATTCATTCACATGATTCCTTTTTAATAGTTAATATCTTTATTTATAGCATGACACTGAAGCGGTGCATTATATTTATAAAAATTGATTTAGTGGTAATATGTACGAAATTTCTGAGGTTTGCGGACTTCCCACTGGAACACGTATTGAAATTCATCTAAAAGCTGGTGATGCAACTGAATATTCTAAAGAGGATCGTGTAAAGGAGGTTTGTATTTTGTAAATAATGTTTTTTTCGTTATTATTTCATGTTTGTAGTAGAAATAATTTCTCTCCTCTAAAACTTATAATTATAAAATAAAATTCTATGACAATTACACTTTTAACGTTAAAATGCCACATAAACATATATACTATATATTTATCATGTATAGTTGAAAATGGCGCACTACTTATGTATATACAGTGGCGGCCATATACTTAAGGCACCCCCCCTCGATCAGGCTCAATGACGTATATCACGAACTACGTCATCAACTTGAGTGATCCAAAAGTGGAGAGAGGTAGGAGATGTAGTCTGCTCCCTAGTATCGATTGGTTTTCGTTGATTCCGCTGTTACTTTTTGAGAAAATGAGCTTAATCTCAAATCAACCCATCTTCGGCGCGGCCATATACTTAAGGCACCCTCGAGCATTGCTTTTAAAACACTATAAAACTTGATGAAAACAAAATTTTATTAACAACAACAATACCAATAAGTTAGTACATAATTAATACTTCGTAGGATACCCGAAATTCTTGATAACTGCAGCACAGCGTCGTGGCATAGAGTCTATAAGGTTGGCACAACGTTGGACTGATATCTGAGCCCAGGCTTTCTTGATAACTGCCTCTAATTCTCTAATGTTGGATGGCTTTTGCCTCGGTACCTCTTTCTCTACATCGTTCCACAAGTGTTCTATCGGATTCAAGTCTGGACTCTGGGATGGCCACTCCATTTTGGTGATTTTCTTCCGATGGAGCTAACGTTTCGTGGCGTTACTTGAATGTTTTGGATCGTTTTCCTGTTGGAATATCCAATCTCGACCCAACCTTTGACTTCTAGCATATGGTAAAAGGTTGTCCTCTAGTATTCTTATGTAAGAAGTGCTATCTATTAAACCTTCTACGATATGAAGAGGTCCCGGTCCATTTCTATTGAAAGCCGCCCATACCATCACTGAACCACAGCCATGTTTAATGGTAGGAACTGTACATTTTGGCATAAATTCCTCTCCAAGACGACGATGCATAATTCTCTTTCCATCCGGTCCAGAGTGGTTGAACTTGGACTCATTAGAAAATACCACTTTAGTCCAATCCGCTGTTGACCATGTCAGGTGTTCTCGCGCAGATTCAACTCGGGCCTTTCAATTCTTCAAAGAAACAAGCGGTTTCTTCCTGGCTATTCTTCCATTTAATCCAGCTTCTACCAAACGTCGTCGAATTGACCTGACACTCAGTGAGCATTCTGGATAGGCTTTCATTTCGTTGTAAATATCCCTGGCAGTTAATCGACGGTTGCCCTCGCTTAGCCGACTGATTATTCGGTCGATCCTTTCGGTAGTACTTCGTTTCCTTGGAGTACGAGGGGCATTTTCTAGCATCCCAAACTTATTAATATGCTTAATAGCATTTTGAATTGCACATCGAGAGAGTTTTAACTTCTTTGCAATCTGCACCTGACTCAAGTTTTGGTCCAGCAAAACCTTAATCATTGCTCGCTGATTTGGGGTGATATTCTTTCCTTTACTCATCTAGAAACAGACCTACATGGATATGAAAACACTTAAATACAATAATCTTAGTATTGAACATAGAAAAGCTCATGTAAAAAACAATAAAATCACTTACATCAGGGGTGCCTTAAGTATATGGCCGCGCCGAAGATGGGTTGATTTGAGATTAAGCTCATTTTCTCAAAAAGTAACAGCGGAATCAACGAAAACCAATCGATACTAGGGAGCAGACTACATCTCCTACCTCTCTCCACTTTTGGATCACTCAAGTTGATGACGTAGTTCGTGATATACGTCATTGAGCCTGATCGAGGGGGGGTGCCTTAAGTATATGGCCGCCACTGTATGTATTCTCACCCTATTATAAATACATGATTATTTATATGAAGATAATTCTAAGGACAATGGCAAATATTAGTTATTATTATAATAATCTATATGATGTGTTATTTTAATAATAAATGCTATGGGGTACGCTAAAAGTAAAGAACGAAATGTAGATTTAGTCTAATTAGCATATTTTACGTAGCAATTCGCTATGCTAATGTGGATGTTTCAATTCTTGTTGGTCTATATCGTCTCAACAGAACGACTGGTCGTCGGAGTGAAAAAATTTGGAGTTTGGTATGGCAGAGGATCGTCCTAAAAGCTGAAGATTTAAGCCTACGAACACTTCTCATCTTGCAAAGTAAAGGATCCTTTGAAATAACGGTCGATGAAGACCTTAATATTAGTCGAAAATCGATTAGGTTAATTGTCAAATTTGAATTGAGACTTTATCAATATAATATCTGTCTATCCCATATGTTTACGGAGTAAATGAGGCCCAATAGTTACAAAAAGACAATTAAACTTATAGCTATCATTCAGCAGGGCTTCGAACGTACTTTTCACTGATGAAAAATTGTCATCGTGAACCCTTCATACATTTATCAGAAAAATAGATAACTGCTACAAAATAAACAGCAGAGGTTGAAATAAACATCTGTAGTTATCAGAATGAAAATCAAATAGTATTATTGCTGACGTTTTGAGAATTTGAGAATTAAAGTCTAACATATTTAACGTGATAACTTTGTATATTGGTATCTCGGGGACAAGTTTCATTAAGAATCTCAGTAAGCATCAATCAAAGATATGAAGAAAATGGTTTTTATTTAAAATTCTATTGATTTTCGTAGAATAATATTTTACTATCCTTATATTACGTAAATTGTTTTAACTACAAGACAGGATTATCAATGCATTAGTATGTTGTAACCTACGACCAGAATTTTCTTTTTCTTTCTTTTTTTATTTAATGTTTCGTTCGTAAATTGAAATATATTTAAGGTTATTGACAAGTATTCATACTTTATACCCGCTCCAATTCTTTTAAATGGGAAAAGAATTAATAGCTTAAATGCAATTTGGACAATGCACCCGAAAGAAGTAACTAAGGAAATGCACGAATCATTCTTCAAGTTAGTATTTTATAATGTTTACTATTTACCACTTACCTATTCATAACGTGTTTATTCAAGTAAAATATTTCAGACAACTTATTAAATTACAAAATAAGCAAGATCGTTCTCAGCGACCATATTATACCATACACTACAAGGTTAGCTTCTTTTTTATATTTTATTTTTACGAGGAAAGTAAGTGTTACATTTCTTAACTATCCTGTTTTGGCTTACTGTTACTGTATATTTAAATTCTAAATTATATTAAAATATATTTAAGACTGAAACACCAGTTTCTCTTCGATCTGTACTATATATTCCCCAACATGGGTTCTCTCAACTTGACTTTGCAACCCACAGCGTAATGGATAGTGGACTTAATCTATACGCCAGCAGAGTGCTAATTAAGCGAAATGCGCAGGAACTTATCCCAAGGTTTTTAATAGTATAAATGGGAATACGTTAAATTTCATTGATATATTATTGAATCGTATTAACTATTTGTGGTTATGTTAAAATATTTTTATCACATAAAAACACCAATTTTATGCATTTGATAATATAAAGATGATAATTGAAAGATTATATTATCATAATATAGGTTTTCAAACTGTTCTTTTAGGTTTCTTCGTTTTATTATTGGCGTTGTGGACTCCGAGGATATTCCTTTGAATTTAAGCAGAGAACTCTTGCAGAATAATCCCGTATTAAGGTATTGAACGGAATTTTGAACATAGTATTATTGGTTTTCAGGCGGAATTGTTTTTTTATTATTTTGGCTTCAGGAAACTACGTAAAATTCTCACTGACAAAGTCGTTAGTTTTCTTGCTAATGAAATGAAAAAAGATCCTATAAAATATTTTGAGTTCTACAAACAATACAATATTTTTCTGAAGGAAGGTGTAGTGACAGAGACTGACCATCATATGAAGGTAGGAATACTTTTTGTCTTTATTTTTACCTTATTATGGTTGACATTCTAGTAATTCAGGAAGACATTGCTAAGTTAATGTTATTCGAATCATCTGGAATGAAAGCTGGCGTGGTTACCAATTTAACCGATTATTGCGATCGTATGCAAGATGAACAGAAAGAAATCTATTATATGTATTCACCTAGGTGAGTTGTTTGTAATGACGTATAATATTTTATAAATTAGCTATTGTATATGGATTGAAGTATTACTTGTCCTTCATTTAGTCGTGAACTTGCTAACTCCTCTCCTTACTTTGAGGTGGTTAAATCACAGAACAAAGAAGTTATTTTCTTATATGATCCTGCTGATGAGGTGTTTTGTGTTTGATCTTCATGTTTATGAACTTTTATATTATTTCTTATTTCATATTATTTAGTCAAAATAATAATTTCTTAAAGGTAGTATTCTTGGCATTAGACAATTTCAACATGAAAAGACTGGTACCTATAGAGAAATGGGCTCAACAGGAGGCTAATAAAGGGCAGGATGAAACAGATGGTGGTCAGTGATATATTTTCAATTCATAAACATAGATTTTTGTTTCATTTCGAGTTATTAGATTGAAAAGAATAGTTTTTCTGTTATAGGTTACTGTGAGAGTGACAAAAAAGAACTTCTAGTTTGGATAAAAAATACGTTAGGCTCAGTTAAGGTATGTCGATACCATGACACTTAATACCATAGATTCTTTAGTTGAGATTGAGTGACACAACTTAGTATTTGTTACGTGTGGCAGTGATAATATTACCTATCATTCTAGAGATGAGCGTCTTATAGGGTTTTTATTATTATTATGAGCTAAAATGCCTCCAAATAAACTAGTTATTAATTATTTTATATATAAATCAAAAATGATTATGAAATGCATTTAATCTGAGATTAAGTCATCGTTGACACACTTCTAGTGTTTGCTAATTGATACTATTTACTAATGAATAGTTGACTTTTACAGAAGGATTTTTAGGTTTTCGATATAACTAGTAATAATCGTGTGAGTGAGCATCCTGTGATGCTTACTGTTAAGCATGAGATGGGAGCAGCTCGTCACTTCCTTAGAACGGGAGAAGTCAAAGATATGGAACATCTTGTATGTTATGGTATATGTTTTTTTCTCAAATTTTAAATAATACGTCAAGGAATAGTTATTTCGAAAAGTATTTCTAAGCTTAGAGTTATACTAGTAATTCTTGGATTTTAAAATCTTTTAGTTGTTTATTTCTAGGTTTATTTTCAACCAACTCTTCACGTAAACCTTTCACATCCACTTATCAAAAGTCTCTACAAATTAATAAAGGTTGAGCCTTCAACAGCCGAACTACTCGTTGAGCAGGTTTGCTGCAGTAATATTACTAAATATCGTGTATTTGATGCGAGACTAAAATCTTTAATTTAAATCTCAAATAGAATTTGAGCATATTTTGTACAATACTGTATGGAAACCTATGCGAATTTTTGTCCAGTAAGTACAACATAGAAAATATATTCAAAGATATTATTTAAATTATCGTCAGTTTTTTGGTAGTATGCATAGTTAATTAGTATGAAGATCTTATAAAGAGCTCAGTTAGTTTTTTAAATTTTATCATATGTTATTAACATCTGTAATTTGAAATATCAGATATACGACAATGCACTTATAACTTCCGGACTAATTCGTGATACAAGTCGTATGGTTCAGAGGTTAAACAAGTTGTTGACCAAACTTTCTGATCAAGACAAAAGCAAAATTCTTTCTCCGTAAATAAAATATATTCAGTATGTTATCATATATTCTTGGAACCTTCCAGCTTTTGTTTCTATTATTTTATGTTCTTTTATCATTTCCTAGCTTATTTCATTTTTTCTCACATATCCACTAGCATTTCCTGTCTAAGCCATCCACTCATTTGTTTAATTTAATCGCATCAAAGCGTCCTATTCTAATGAATATAATTGTTAAATCTTGTCGTTTGTTTATGATGAATATTTATTTTCATGTCGTTTCTCTGTATGTCCACGTTTTCTGCCTACAATTTATCGGTTTGACTTATTAAATGTATATGTTCTGGCATGTATTTAATGATTGTAAGTTATATACTATTTTTTCTTTAGGATTATTCAGTATTCATCTAGATTTTTACGTGTTTCAACATTTTCCCAGATGCAAAATTTATTCGATCTTTACCTGGACATGCCCCCTGTAACGAGGGCTTACACAACAGCATGCGTCCTTACAACTTTAGCTGTGGTAAATTCGTATTTTTTAACTGATGTTCTTTTGAAGTGAAATTGTTGTTTTTATTATCATTTGGAATATTTCAGCAACTTGAATTCGTAACTCCCTTCCACCTTTATTTCAATTGGGAGCTAATAGCTAAAAGATACCAGGTATGTTATATTGATAGCTGTACTGGTACAATTTTTCTTTCGCTTATATTAATTACACTCCAATTAGATCTAGGAAGTGATTTTTTTAAATGGTCTTTTCACTTATTAATAACAAATTTATGTTATAAATATGGTCTAAATATTTATTACATGAGATGCATAGTTGTAATTGCAGATGTAATTATCCAAAGAGTAATACTAGAGACGTTAAGTTATACTAGTTTGCTGTTGATGGCGTAATAATTTTTATACAGATCTGGCGTCTGATAACATCATTCTGTTTTTTTGGCTCATTCGGATTCAGTTTTCTATTTAATATGATATTCACATATCGCTACTGTATGATGCTCGAAGAGGGCTCATTTAGAGGTCGGAGAGCTGACTTCATATACATGTTTCTTCTTGGAGGAATCCTTATGGTTAGTTCATTAACCATACACATTATGGAGACAAATATAAAAGAGGTATGAAAAAAATATTGAGGTAGTACTTTCATTTTGTGTTATATTTGCTATAGTGGATAAACACTAATTGCCTGATAATCTTTGTAAAATGGCCGGGTAAGAATAATAACAATAGAGAAAAACCACTGAACCCGATACAGTCATATTATTTGTTCATACGATATTGTATGAAAGTTACTAATTTGGTAACCGTTCTCATTAATATTCTTCTATTCATAGTACTAAGAGGACGACATTTATAAGCAAGTTTAGATGGTGACTGAGAATACTTTCGTACTTGCTGATTCATTAATATCTGGTACATAGTAATTGTTATTTAAAAAAATTAGTAGTGCATTTAGACATCTTGCGTATGTTTTCTACTTCGTTTGGATAGAGATGCAATATAGCATTATCTATATGTGCTCATTGATTTGTATATTGTGATTAACGAATACGGAATGGTGTTATCATCTTTAGGTAATCTGTGGTATCTTTGTCCAGATGGTCTTTCTTGGGCAAGCATTTACAATCATGCTTGTGTACGTATGGAGCAGAAGAAATCCTCATATCCAAGTAAGTTAAACATTTGATGTTATCACTGCCATTATTATTATTATTATATACAACACTTACCAATTTCTCTGCGCACACGCCACTTAGTGGCGAATATATAAATAATGCACTCCCCAGTATTGATTTTAAAAACACTAAAACTTGGTGATATCAAAATTTTATTAACAATGACAATAATAATAAGTTAGTACATAATTAATACTTTGTAGGATACCCGAAATTCTTGATAACTGCTTCTAATTCTTTAATATTGGATGGCTTTTGCCTTCGTACCTCCTTTTCTACATCGTTCCATAGGTGTACTATGGGATTCAAGGCTGGACTCTGTGACGGCCACTCCATTTTGGTGATTTTCTTCCGATGGAGCTAACGTTTCGTGGCGTTACTTGAATGTTTTGGATCGTTTTCCTGTTGGAATATCCAATCTCGACCCAACCTTTGACTTCTAGCATATGGTAAAAGGTTGTCCTCTAGTATTCTTATGTAAGAAGTGCTATCTATTAAACCTACGATATGAAGAGGTCCCGGTCCATTTCTATTGAAAGCCGCCCATACCATCACTGAACCACAGCCATGTTTAATGGTAGGAACTGTACATTTTGGCATAAATTCCTCTCCAAGACGACGATGCATAATTCTCTTTCCATCCGGTCCAGAGTGGTTGAACTTGGACTCATTAGAAAATACCACTTTAGTCCAATCCGCTGTTGACCATGTCAGGTGTTCTCGCGCAGATTCAACTCGGGCCTTTCAATTCTTCAAAGAAACAAGGGGCTTCTTTCGGGCTATTCGTTCATTTAATCCAACCTATACCAAACGTCGTCAAATTGACCTGATACTCAGTGAGCATTCTCGATAGGCTTTAATTTCGTTGTGAATGTCCCTGGCAATTAATGGACGACTGTCCTCGCTTTGCTGACGGATTACTCGGTCGATCCTTTCGGTAATATTTCGATTTCTTCGAGTACGAGGGGCATTTTTCAGTATCACAGACTTACTAATATGCTTAGTAGCATTTTGAACTGAACACCGAGAGAATTCCAACTTCTTTGCAATCTGCACCTGACTCAAGTTTTGGTCCAGCAAAACGTAAATAATCACTCGTTGGTTTGAGGTGATATTCTTTCCTCTACTCATCTGGAAACAGACTTTCCATGACTATAAAAACACTTAATTACACTAATTTTAGCATTGAACATAGAAAAGTTATTGTAAAAGGAAGTTAAATCACTTACATCAAGGGTGCCTTAGGTATATGGCCGCCACCGTATGTGTGGTTTTATTGGAAGAAAATTTGTAGTGAACATGTTACATAATTTTAATGAACATAACTGTAGCTTTTTATCTTATGGAAATATTCTACCGTTTGTATCGCAGATTTTGATTTAGTGAATATATATTTACAGATGAACTTTTTCGGAGTCTTATCATTCACTGCACCTTATCTCCCGTGGGTTCTTTTATTGTTCTCTCTTCTACTTGGGAATAATGCTGTTGTTGATTTCATGGGTTAGTTTCTCATATTTTAACTATGAGTTTAGGGTTGCAACATTTTCACTAGACTCTTATATCGATAAATTTAATTAATCTATATATAATAACAATGTTATTGCCTGTCATGGTAGTAACTTTATAAAATATTGAAGCATTTTTAAACAGTTCACCACTACGCCAACTAACTGAGAGTGAAATCTTTATGAATTAGGGTAATGTGATATTCATAATTTCTCTATTAGTTCTTTAAATTAGCATATTTTGTTATCTGAAAACCAAAATGGTAAGTTCAATACAATTTGCTATTATTGCTTTACTATACGTAGTAAAGACCAACAAGTGAAGAAAAATATTTATCTGGATAAGGTCTATTGAGTAATCAACCATTAGAGTCTAGTTATTAAACTATTGACGCTATGGTGTGCGAGAAATCATAATTATGGTATATCAACAACACTGAATCAGCAAAAAAGCAAAAGTTTGCTTCTTACTTGATCACTTAGATGTGCTGTAACTAATGAGAAGATACCTAAAAGTAGCAGGAAACTACGATTAATCCATGATATTTTAAATTCGTTTACTAAAAACAAGGTAGATGGAAATTATAATTATTAAAACAACTGAAACTTATAGAATTATATGTCTGATAAGTTTACCATGCAGATAGCAATTTTTTTCTTGTATAAAAGTTCAAAAAGGGTTTCAATTTCTCCACCATATTGTTGTATGAAAATGCAAGTTATCATCGGACGATTTAAAAAAAAAAATTTAGTCGAACATGTTCTTTGTGTGACTAAAATTTGTAGATTCTAAAAAAGGAAATTTTAAGAGGAAAGAAGTTCGCGTATTTTTATATATCGGATTCAGTATTAGAAAAAGATTTATACGGAATAGAAGTTAGTTCATTGTAAATTTTCGAAATGTGTAAGAACTAACACTAAAAAGCATATTATTTATGCAGCTAGCAATAAATATAAAATCGCGGCTGTAATTGCAAAGTAGTGAATTGACAAAAAAAAAGATATTTAATTCAATTATTAAATTTCCATCAGGTAATATTTTCGTTATTTAACCTGCAGTGAACTTCATAATTTGTTTCTGGTATACAATATAAGATTTTTATGTGAAATTATGATATGACTTGATAAATTAGATGTCAACAATTTTAATGGAGATAAAAATAGCTTAGAGTCTATATCTATCCAGAGAATTACATATTTAAAATCTAGTTAGTGAACATTAGACAAGCGTTAAATTGGGAGATCCGTTAACCGGAAAACATGATTAAGATAGTAATAGTTGGGTAATCGCTGTTTGTTTGATCTCTAACAGTTGTTGTATAATGGATTCTGTAGCATGACTAGTTCGTACGATTAAGAACTTAACGTCGGAATCTAGTAAAGACAGATCCTAGTAAATCAGTTTGCTACATGCAAATATCCATATTTTTTGCTAGAATTTCTCTATATTTTAAGCATGAATCGATACTTAAAAGGACATATTTGATTAATAGAATAAATCAGATAAATTTATCTTATTCATATTAACTTTATATAAAATACATAGGCTTGTTCTAGGTATAGCTTGTGGACACTTCTATTTTTTTTTGGAGGACGTGTTTCCATATCAGCAACATGGTATGCGTCTTCTAAAGACTCCTGAATGGCTACAGTGGTTATGTGAGGATCAACAGCCTGAACGTGTTCCTGAAGAAGAGCGTCCGGGAGGATTTGGTTGGGGAGAGGCCGATGAGTGATAACTTCAAAAATCTTTCAGAATTTTTGGTGGTTAAATTTGGAAGTGGGGTGGTATTTTCTGTGCCACAGGTGATCTAAGTACATCTACCTATAGGTAACACTAATTAAGTGTTGTATACGATTTATACATGTATTGAACATGATTTGCTCTTACTTCCGTTGAAATTTATAATTTTCTAGAATTATATAGTTGAAATTAATTCATTGTTTACATATATCTAAGTTCGTATGTGTTTCGACTTACATATTCCGTTTCGCATTTTCTATGTATTAAGTTGAATTTGCATTCAGTTTTTCTGTACAATATGCAAATTTAGCGTGTGTACATCTCTTGTGAGTAACGAAATTTTCTCGGCTGTAAATTTTACAAAATTTAATTTAATTCACCAAATGAGATAATTTTTAGTTGATATATATACGAATATTAGGGTGCCGTGTTTAATTAATTCCCTGAAAAATATAATTAAGTGTAATTGGATTTCATGGTTATAGTAAAATGTGACAATGGTATATATATTCATAGTAAATTGTTGCTTATTTCATATTTCTTATCTATGGCCTTCAGTTCTTCGAGCGAGGTAAAATATTGCGTTGTCCTCCGATTCGTTTTTAAGTAAATTAGCCTGAAAGAACTTCACTTTTCCTTATTGCGTGATGTGCACATCATATGACTTGTTCTGTTTGAATTACCATTAGTTTTGCTACTTCTAATTTAAGAGAAAGATGTTGTCAATTACATTAAAATCTGTTTTTAGAGATGAAATGAATAACTCATATATAATCACATATTCGTGAAATTGGCTATTATTTCGATGTGGACGGTAAAACCTCATTGTTAATAGATACAAGAACTTCTCAATTAGGCCAATTGGGGCATACTTGAGTTATTACTTTTTTTGTATTCCAAATGGTCGTCCTTGTTAGTAATCAAATAGTCCCATTTCCTCAGTAATATTTTAGTTCTATAAACGTTGCTACTCGTTTCCTACTATTTGACGGAAATGGTATTCTTGATTAATCGTCTGATGTGGAATATGAGATCTTACTCTTGTTTTAAAATGTGGACGTAATTAACTATGGTCCTGATTACAAGGTGAAGACCCATAGTAATTACGTCCAATTCAATCCTATTTATGGTGTCCTGTCATAACTGAAGGAATTCTGGAGTTCCGTATAACTAAGTACAATTTTGCAGTCGAAGTATGCATAAACTTCCACACTTGCATAGCACGAGTAAAAATTCTCTCATTGTTCAACAATTTCCCTTAATTAAATGTCTAAACCAAACTATTCTAGAACATCCTCTTTAAACACGATATTTTGATTGTTTTTTGCGAAAAATTCGTGGTACGCAGTCCAATACTTACAATCGATATAGTTCTATTTTGAAGAATGAGTTAGAATTTCTCCCATTTGAGGGTGATAAACGAGCGCACTGGTTTTGTTAATATTTCTACCATTTTATGGGCCTCTGACTTGGACTGCTGATATACTAATACAAAGAGAATTTGTAAAAAAACAGGAATGAAAGTATAGGCCAGCGCATTTATGTATAATAGTATTCTTTTAGGGTTTTAAATTACTCTATGTGAGTGTATATCATATACAAAATTATTTACCATCAATGAACGGAGAAGGGAGTTTTCAGTTACAAACTACTCAAAACTGTATTGAATCATAAAATCAGGACAGGTTAATGGTTACAATATCTGCTTAAAACCAGGGCATATCTACTATTTGTTAATAGTGTTAAAGATCCTAATTATCTTGCAGTAAAATGCAAATATTCTGTTTATAGTTATTGGAGAATTTTTATTTAATGATTTTCCAGTTTACGTTAAGAAGCAGATATTTCTATTTCTGGCCCCGACGCGATGAGTTAAACAAAGGTTAATTCATAAATAAAATGCAGATTCTATACAGGACTTATTTCTTACATTTGATTTTGTGCATTCCATTTGCGGTGCATACATCACACACATTGTTTAATTGTTTATTAAAGACAGATGACGTCTACGTCTGCTGTGAATGGAAATCATTCATTGTTCGAAGATATTGTACATGATGAGGTTTCTCCAAATGTAGCGAAATCATGTAAGCGCACATCGGTTAGTTTATTAATTGTTTACATACTACACGTACATTTTCATGATTTAAATTGCCACTGGCGCATTGTTTGTATACTTTGTTTATTTTACTTGTTTTAGGCTATATTTAATTCCTCGGATTCCAGTGACAGTGATGATGATATGTATTCTAACTATCTCAATAAGTATACTAAGAAAAGCAATGTAGAAAACAAATCAAGAAACTTTATCACTGTAGCCGATATGCACGAAGAGAGTTAGTACTTTTAATTATATATAAATAATCATTAAATTCATCATGATTCCTGAGTATGAGTGTAAAAGTTTTTAATATCAGATGTGAAGTACAGATCGAGATGTAATAGCTTAGATCTCGAAGATTCGCTGTTAGAAGAAGATGACCACACAAGTTGGCAGCAGAGAGTAAGTGCTAATAATAAAATTAATATTATTATTATCATTATTATTATTATTATTAATATTCGAGGTTCTTCGTCAAAATAATTCTTATCAAATTATTATAATTTAAACAAAAAACAACTAAGCGAAACTATTTGGTAAATTAATTTTATTTAGAGCTTTTCCTTTAACATAAACTACATGCTATATGATTTAGCCTACTTAGTATTTATTTTCCAATAGCGTTGAACATTGAAAACAGTGTAGATAACATCTACAGTTGTAATAGGCAAACCAATCTAAACCTTTAATTAACTGTAAAAAATCAGGAAATCTTGCTTAATATTCGAAGTTTAGCTTGAAAAACGTGCACGTAAAGCTCATGAGGAAGAAGAAAAGCAGAAACGTATTGCACTAGAAGGTATATTCTCTTCTGTCACGTTCTATAATCTTAAGTTTCAATGTTATTTCTGGGGAAAATATGAACTGTTGATGCTAGTTTCTATCTGCATATATATCATGTTTTACCATACTAAATAATTTCTTTTATTCTAGTGGATAAGAGATTTCCCAAATATAAAAGTTATATTTTCAAGAACTCGAGCAAATAGCGCGAGTCGTTGATGTAGAACCAGGTGCAAAACCAACGCATTATTACTGTACACCAGCTCTTGAAGATGCTGAGAGAAATATAAGGTAAGTTGTACATTTACAAGATATACACTTCTTATATTTGTTATGCGTTCTATATTTATTAGATTAGAGTTGTTGTTTACAGGTGTATGCGCGATCGCTCTTCACCAGAAAATTTCATGCATCTTCCTGTTAGTAATAGCGAAGTTTCTTGTGAATTTAGAGATGTGACAACGGTTTCCTTGATGGTAAAAGATCTTGAGAATGCTACAACACGAAGTGAAATTCTTACTTGGGAATTTGTAAGTTATACTTATGTTCGAAAGCAATAAGTACCAACAGCATCTATTATCTAATACATTTTTATAAAGTACTTATAAATCGACATCCATATAACAATTAGAATTCCAGAAATTGCTATATGTATTTTAGATAAAATTTCTAGCATAACAAGTACTTTTTTTAACTTACAGAATAAACCACTTTTTGATCTCCGCAACAAGATTGCTAAGCACTGGAATTGTAATCCAGAAAATGTAAAAATGACTATAACAGTTAACGATGTCGAGACAGTAATCTCCGAAGAAGCAACTCCAAAATCTCTTAAGTTACAGCAGAATAGAGTTTGTTTATCTATTTCTTAATCACTGATATATTTTAATACACTCTTTCAACTAAAGATGACATGTATAGTTTTGCTTAAAAGAAATTATATTAGTTTTCTGTTTGTACCAGTCAGTTTTGTTTTTCTAGATCGCCATTATTTCCATATTCCGCATCGATGGGATGGCACATGATCATTACGTAGAAAAAAATAGTGTCAAAAATACTGACATGATATACCTTAAATATCAGTTGCGGAATACAAAACCTACTCTAATATGCGTGAAAAAGGTATTTCTTTGATTATTGTTTTTTTTTTGGCGTTGTTTATTGATAATGTCATGGTAGAAATGGTTTCTTTAGGATCAAGTATTCAGCGATATAAAGAAAAAAATACAAATGCATTCGAAGCTTACGGAAACTATTATGCAACTGGTATTTGATGATAGGGAGATATGTGATAATGATACTCCTGAAGATTTGGGTATGGAAAACAATGATTGTATTGATGTTTATACGTAATGAATACTATACCGATGATCGTTGTTCTTGGGTTGATAAGCTTCACTATAGCAAAACATAAATATTGTGGTTTAGCTGTGTATCAGGAATAAATTCGATTTATTTAAATGCATCAATACGATAATTATAGTTCAAATTATATGATATTTGATTTTCCATTGTATGATCATATCTTCGCAATATCACTGTTATGAAATGTGCTAGTGGCTAGTAAACGTGTTTTCTATTTTTTATATGTATATGTGTTCATACCTATTAATGGAATCAAAATTATTGCTACATTAAACTGTAAAACCCAAAAATTAACATTAACTGTTATTTGCTATACTATTAAAAGATTTTATTTTGCGATTACACGCAAGCTTGCAATAATTAAAAATCGAAGTTTTACAGTTTTCTGCATATAATGCTACGGGTTCCGTCTTTTAAATTATGCTATCGAAATTTTACGAATAGGTCATCTCTTGTAGATCATTATGCCGTTCTTGGACTAAATACGGCCGCGACAGCGAAGGTGAGAACGAGCTATAGTTATCATTATAAAAATAAGATCTTAAAATTAATTGATTTTCAAAACAGGAAGTCAAGGCGGCATATTACAAATTATCGAAACAGCACCATCCCGATACGAATCCTAATAATAAAGATGAAGCTGCAATAAAATTCCAACAAGTGGGCAGTTTGATACCAATATATCTTTCATTTTTAGTTAGCATCTTTAAGGTTTTGCAAGCTTATGAAATCTTGGGGTCGGATGAATTAAGGAAGATTTACGATCTGGATAGGCAATACGCTAATGCTGATATAAGGTATGCACCAAAATTTTACTTATCAAAATAAAATAATTAACTCGATTTAATATAATTTTACGTTTTTTTTTTTTAAGCATTATTAAATTATGTAGAGTATTTCTGCATTCATTAAAAAAGTTTAAGAGATACTTTATTTGATTCACAGTTCCGTTCCCCGTGCATCTGTGGCTCGGCCACGCAAGCAGTATACTGATATTGATATTGACTACAAAAACTTTGAACAATTTCAACGGCGTAACAGGTATCACTTGATTACCTGTGTTGAAATGTTTATGAATGGTACATAAGATATAGCATATATATTATTTTTAGGTTTTTTCGATAATTATAAAACTAATGTTTCACTCTTTAATCTAACCTTACAATATCAAATTATATGGTATTATTTATTCATGGCCATTTACATAGAATATATTGTCATATTATGGTTGCCTCATTGATATTTGACCTATAGAAGACGCCGACTATTTCACTCTCACTTTGAAATGCCTGAAGAGTTTTATGCAGAATTTGGCAAGGTCAAGGACGAATATGAGGAAACAGAAAAAGTGAGCCTAATTACTCATTATTCCAAATTATTTATGAGTAATTCTAATTTTTTGTTGCAGTCATCTTCAAACTATAAAGACAGTCGAGCAGTGAAACGGGAGCAAGAAGAATTACTCCGTGAAATCGAGAAAGAAGTTGTAAGAATTCCTGGACTAAATTTTGTTACTTATAGCAAAAAAGAGGGCAGTTGTCATGTTTTTTTTCCGGTTTTTAATGCATCATGATGTACGTTACAATTTTTTTGAAGGCTCGACAACAAGTTATGTATCCCATCCCAACATTCGAACAACTTATGAGTGAAAGAAGAAAAAAGAAAGAAGTGGAACAAAAAAAATACTTGACAGGACTATTTACTGTATGTATCACTGGAGTAGTGCTTTGCGTACTGTTGAGAAACATATCTTAAGATATTGCATGATAGGATTTCGTGTATTTAATTTTCTCGATCTTGGAGCTTATAGGAAGTGCTGGAAGGATTAAAGTTAAGATAAAAATGTTCGGCTACATCCGTATTATTTTTATGAGATTCTAGGTTTCATGTTTTTGTTTTCAAAAAATGAAGACCGTGAAATGATGAATAGAAAATAGAAAGTGCTGATTGAGTTTTATATATCACTGAAAGCCCAGTGATTAGTATAGAAGGATCTTTTACATAATATAGAAATTATTTGTTCTCTAATATTGATTCATTGGAACACAAATCAGTTACAAGAATGTAAGTGGTGGATGAATTGCAGTGTATTTGCTTGCTACGCTATTACAAGTGTTTGATAGCACTGGTGTGCAACGGTTATTAATTAATATTTATGCTTTTTTTCATCACATGTGACCATAGACAATTCTGAAGTATGGTATCTTGACGTTGACGGCAGTTAGATATCTAAGCATCCGTATGGGAAACTAATAATTAAATAATGGAACACTAATTCCCTAGAAATAGTCAGTTACCAGTGTGTTTTGTTCTAACATTGAAGGTGGTTTTAATGTACTCGAACTGACAAAAATTACACCAAGGAATTTTAATATAAACTTTGCTCTACGGAGATTTCTGTCACGCGTCTCACAATTACAATCTACATATGACTGCCTTCCCATATGTAAAACATGATTATGTAGTAAATTAGTAATTATGACATTAACTTGTTTCACTGCTTAACTGTTGTACCATAGCAAATGTAGATAAAATGAATTCTATAATAGAATATATTCCAATCACTCATTTTAACTATAGGTTACAACTAAACTGAAATATACAAGTAATTTATTCGAATTTTTTCTATTTTAGCATATAAAATAAAAAATCCAAGTGGAAGTAATAATAAAATTAAGGAATTTCTTCATGATTTTTCAGTATGAGATTTTTTTAGGAACCAAGAATTCCTAAACAATGCGTTAGTAGATTAATAATTCATATATCTGCTTGCGTAGGGAAAATATGCAGTAAAACTTGGGATATTTATTTATTGAACTCAAGAATAGTTTGTTGTTGTTGTTGCTTTCCATACGTATTAGCATTTAATGTATCTCTTCTATACTTTCCAGTATTATTTCCCTGCTTTAGATTCTATTTTTAACCATTTCTGCTCCTCTGAAAAGGCCACTATATTGCAATACAGTCATATTCAAACTGAAGTATACTTTATACTACTTTAATGGATTTTGGTCGTAAAAAGAAGGGAACTCAAAATCAGAATCAAGGTGCAAAGGCCCTAAATTCGAATTTTAAAAATCAGGTATGATTGGTTTTTATATTTCCCTATATTAATGTTTCTACGTTACGTAGCATATAATATCATTTTAATATTTTTAAAACCATCACTTGGCCCTGAACTTAGGACAGACGCGTATTTGTAATTTAAGATTACTAAGAAGCTACGCCCAATTACATCATCCTACATAGTGCAGTCCAGTTCAAGCTCATCTACTCAGATCCAGCCTTCTGCCTCAGGTGGTGATACTCTTCCTGTACTTCCTGAAGAGGGATCACCTACATCGTCTTCTGGATTTAAACTAAATAATTTGTTTCAGAGGTAAATTTATTTGCAGCCCTATTTTCTCATGATCATTTAGATTTGGTAAGTTTTAATTAAATTTATAACTATGAGCATTAAATTTATAGGATTGGAATGAATCACTAGATATTTTAACTGGAATGTATGGTTTCAGCCATCTTAACCTAGGGAACTGCATCGATGGTGATATAGAAGGTTCTCCTTCATTTTCAATTGCCCCACCAGCAAACGCGGATGCAGCCGTAGATCCCTACCGTGAATAAATTATGCACTTATTTAACCTCATATTGATCATGTTCGGATATAGTATGTAATTTTACTGGTGTTTACCACTTATTTTCAGCTGATGAGTTGGATTTAATCGGACTTCCGCAACCATCTAATGAAGGTCATGATAGGATGGGTGATGATGGATACCCTATAGTAGTTGATCTTGGTACAAGGTGGGTCTTGTTTTGTTTACTGTGCTTTTAAACCATTGGTAGATGAGTAATGGACATTATAATAAATAATATAACTTTAATTTAAAATTTAGTGAACGACAGTCTCGTCTAGCACGTCAGCGAATCATTGAGGAGGTCATTCAACAACAAGCTTTTGACCAGGTAATTAAATGTTCCTGCATCTATTACATTAATTTTATTTAATATAATATAATAATATAACAATAAATTTATGCTTTTTGCTGTTACCATAATTTTATACCAAAATAGCTTTGTACTGTGGTTATTCCATCTAAATATTTTAAGTAATATTGGTGTGTAAATTATTTTTATATAATAGAATTTTTATAGGACGTCATCGAAGAGCTAGAGCGCGTAAACATTCATGGATTATATCATGATACTGGCGAAACTATAGAAGATGGACAAGAAGGGTTTAGAGATCATCGCGCCACTGCGAATGAAATATTGTAAGTTTATTAGTTTCTTGTGTTAGATTATTATTTTTTTGCTACTGTGATATATATTTCTGATACTTAGTCTTTAGGAGTATGGATGGTTCTTTAACACCTAGAGTTGAAGCTGCCATTGCCAATTACATGGTTCGAAAATACGCTGGTTGGTTTTTTAAAAGTAAATTACTTATTTAGTTTATATGTTGAGGGAAACTGTCTGTAACAGTATCGCCAGATATTGCATTCGTTAAAGGTTCTTTATGGGATATCGATGTACTAATTAAGATGACCAAACCTCACGTTTAATTTCTATCAAGACCAACTTTTTGTGTTCGTGTAAACATAAATTGTAGCGTTGTCTTGTTGTAATGAGGTTTCTATGGGAAAATGGAGTCTGATAAGAAGTAGTTGATTTTTTAAAGCTTGTTGCTAATTGGTATTGTTCACTCCAATAGAAGCAAAAACCAATTCTTAAAATTCGATATTTTTTCCTTTTTTCGCATGGTGGGTATAGTATAATTGTAAATAATTCTTGAAGTTTCTGCAGTAGTTTATTAGTTTCAGTGATTTTTTAAATTTAAACTCGATAAATATCTGTTTTTCTGCCCTTAAAGCAAAACTTTATAATCAGTTAGTCTAGAAGCCTTAATATGCCATATTTTTATTAGTATTAGTATATCATGATTAATTCATTTGTTTTAGCTCATTCTTCAAATAGTTCATGTTCAGTTGTTCACCTGAATGAACCAAGTGTTATAATTGATAAAAGTGATCGTGCAGTAAATATTCTTCCGGGTATGAGTTTCGATTACCTAACTTTATATATAATTCGTTCATACATAACAGTATATTGGTATTATTCAGTCCAATAAAATGAGATATTTATGATGAAACTAATGTATAAGTTGCTTTAGCTAGTCGTTCTCTAATCGAACATCCTGTAAGCAATCTGATAGCTATTGGAAGAAGACCAAGTCCGGCAGTAGATCAGTCTAGACATCGTTAGTTAAATTTGAGAAAGATGTGATCATAAGCGTTTCTTCAACATCTATAGTTAAAAAATACGTTTATTTGCTTAAATCTCATTAATAATAAGTAGTAGAAATTGCAAAATTATACTTCTTTTAAAATCATATGTTATAGGTATTCGTGCCGCAAATGCTGTTGATGATACCCCATTGGGTTGGCAAGCTGCCAAAAGTTTACTGAAAGAGCGTATCAGTTACATGTATTGCAATGATATGCTAGCTGACGTTTATTTCATAGTTGGAAAAGATGACATGAGACAAGTAACTTTTACCATATTACTGATATATTATTTGTTTTTCACATTCCACTTTACTTCATTATGGAGCTAAATTTTTTTCTTTGTTTATTATATTAGCTACATGCAGAAGTTTTAGTCTTTTTTCTGCCAAATTTTCGTTTTGTTCTCATAATACATAAAATACAATTCAATCACCAAAATATTTTCTCGCGCTTTCTATGACCTTCTTCTATTTGTCGGGTAACTTTTGGATTCCTTCGTGAAAAAAAGACATCGGCTTGGAGGCAATGAAATCATCAATCCATTTTCGCACCTCAGCCGCATCTCAAAAGCACTGTTCTGCTAGACAGTTCCGCATCAACCGGAATAAATGGTAATCCGAAAGCACTAAGTCCGGTGAATACGCCGCGTGCGGAAGAACTTCCCAGTCTAAGTTCAAAATGGTTTGCTGAGTACTAAAAGCAACGGGAGGCCTAGTGTTGGCATGCAGCAAAATGACCTTCCGACTTCGTTGTCCAGTAAATGGTCCTTTCTGTTCCATTACATCCAGCAAATCAATCAGTTGACGACCGTACTGCTCGGTACTAACCGTCTCAACTACTTGAAGGAAGTCATAAAACAGCACACCCTTCATATCTCACCAGATGCACAGAAGGACTTTTTTGGCGTGGATGTTTGGCTTTGCCGTTGATGTTGTTTGCTGTCCAGGGTCTAACCATGAATGCGTATGTTTAGGATTGTCGTACACAGTCCATTTTTCGTCACCAGTAACAATTTCCCACAAAAAGTTCTTTTTGCGTTGCCTGGCAAGCAACGAGATGTATATGTTGAGCCGGCGCCAATGCTGTCTTCAGAGAGTTCATCTGCTACCTACTTTCTGAGCTTGCGACTTTCCCCCATCTTATCCAATCATCTTGAAACCCTTGTTTGATCAACTCCCAACTGTTACGCGAGTCCCTTTCATGTCTGTGACGGATTTCCATCCAATAATGATTTCAAAGCATCAGTCTTCGCCGTTCGTGGCGTCCCAGGGCGTTGTGGGTCATTGAGGGTCATTGACATCAAAATCCTCAGCTTTAAAACGTCGAAACCAATATCTGCAAGTACTGTGGGAGAGAACACCTTCACCGAGTACAGATCATATTTAGTGGCATGCTTCAACAGCATTCTTCCTTTGTTGGAATTCGTAGAGAATACTGTGTCGAATATGCAGTTTTTGGTGGATCAAATTGTTCAAACTGCTTTATGAGGCTATGTTTATGGTTAAATCATAACTTATGGCTTTTCACAAACTACAAACCCAACACTACAATAACGCAAAAGATCGGAAATTTATCTAGGTTTTAAATAATTGTGCTAAAGCGCTGAAATAAATGACTAAAACCTATATATACCGAATGGTATCCTTTCTTTACTTAAATAACTATTTTGTCTGTATTGTATGAATATATTACATTTTTTAACATAAAAGTAGTATTATTAATTTTTTTAGCGTATTCCTGCTCACAAATTTGTCCTATCTATTGGTTCTGTGGTTTTCGATGCCATGTTCAATGGAGGTCTCACACCACAAAATTCGAGGGGTTGTTTATAAAACATGCTTAATATTGGGTCAATTCTTAAGTTTATTTAAAAATTCAATGCAGGATTATCACATATGTTAGATAATTTTTTTGTTTTCTAAGAATTAATTTATATTTTACTATATTATTTGTCCTTTTTCATGTTATTATCTCCTTAATTTAAACTAATTTATAATGTACTTTTATATCCTCTGGAAATCGAACTACCAGACGTCGAGCCTTCAGCTTTTCTCACCCTTTTAAAATTCCTATATTCGGATGATGTCATTATTGGTCCGGAAAGTGTAATGACTACTCTCTACACTGGTAAATAGCTTTAACTGTATATAATTTGAAATAAATTATGATCTAGTTATTTTAGAAATTTTATTAGCTATCAGCTTTCTTTTAGCTAAGAAGTATGCAGTTCCCGCTATGGAAACGGCTTGTGTAGAATTCCTAAAGCAAAGCCTTGGAGCTGATAACGCATTCATGTTGCTTACTCAGGTCAATGGATGTGAACGAAATATATATTTTTTTCATGTTAAGCGAATAAATTATATAAGTTAAACGATTTCAGGCCCGCTTATTCGATGAGCCGCAGTTGGCTCAACTTTGTCTTGAGATAATCGACAATAATACAAACGACGCGCTATGTGGCGAAGGTCTTTACCTTTTGCTCTATATTTATTATCTTCAATGGGCATGAAGTTGAAATTCTTTCGTGTAAAGTTTCACATAACAATTAACATTAAATTGCAATAAGATTTTAGCCAAAAAAATGTTAACTTCAAAAGTATTCAGTTTTTATAAGTATCTACTATATACAGGAAGCATAACTACGAAAGTCTTACACGACTTATAATTGAATCTTGCGTGAAACTTCACATGTGAATCATTTGGTCCATGGAAGAATAGGAAAACTTTTAAGTGAAATCATTAAATACGCTGTTTTTAGTTTATTCTGTTTTATTGCATGTTGAATTAATGTTTATATTTTTACTAGTGTTATTATGTCTTAGGTTTCACGGAGATCGATCTTGATACATTGTGTTTGGTTTTAAATCGGGATACTCTTCGAATAAGAGAAGCACCACTGTTCCAAGTAAGAATACTATTCACTGTTAAAGTCATCTCAATAATAATTGGTTATTACTGTTTCCGCAAAAGAAAACTGAATTTTTTGCTAAATTTTAAGTATGGGTTAAACTTTTCTATCAGATTATTTTTGTATATATCCTGTTGCAATACGTTTATATCATTAGTATTAGTTTTGTTTTATTTTGATAGGATGGATTTCACTTTTCAAATTTTTGAAATGATTATTTATTGAGGGAGTTGCTTAGGGCATGGACCATATAGAAATCAATAGGAGTAACTGTAAAAAAATTTATTAGTAACTAGACTAACATGTAAGTGTTTAACTGAAATAAATCGCGGACTTAGAAAACACTACGATTATGTTGGTGTATAAACTTGTTATATTTAATATATGAAAGTCTTTTTATTATGATCCATTATCTATCACTGTTCTAATACAATCTTAAATATTTTCTAGTGAATAGGATAGGAATATGATTAACTGTAGGAGCTCATATAATTTTTCGTGTCTTATCTATCGTTTTAGGCTGTTGTACGTTGGTCCGCAGAAGAATGCCAACGACGTGGTTTGGATAGTTCTATTGAAAATAGAAGGGAAGTTCTTGGGAAAGCAATTCAGCTAATACGCTTCCCACTAATGACTGTAGAGGAATTTGCGCAGAGTGCCGGTACGTTTAATTATAAATTTTAGTATCTACCTAAGTTTATAAAACGTTTTATTTTCAAGCACAATCTGGCCTTCTATCAGATCGTGAGGTCGTCAATCTTTTTCTTTACTTTACAGTAAATCCAAAACCATTTATTGGATTTAATGATAGGTAAGTGATATTTTAGTATATATGGTACATTTCTTACAACGTATAATAAAAAGTTGTTGAAATAATAGCTTTTTTCAGCATATTTCATCAAAAATATTCTAACTAGAATAAGTTAAAAATAGGAGTGAATTATAAGTTTTTTCTAAATTTATTCATGATTAGGTATCTTTAGGCCTCGTTGTGCAGTAGCCGGTAAGGAACTCGTTGTGAGCCGTTTCCAGAGAATAGAGGGTCGATGGGGGTATAGTGGCACACCTGACAGAATTAAGTTAGTTTTTCTTTCCTTTCTTCTTTTTTCTTTTGATTAACTACTATTTCATTATAGGTTTACTGTTGATCGTAAGATTTATGTAGTTGGATTTGGTCTTTATGGAGATATTCATGGTCCTCATGAGTATCAATGCACAATACAGGTGTGATCATTTGTTTCTAATAATAAAACCAGATTGGTGCCTGAGTATATAAATCTCTAGTACTTATCTATAAATATTAACGGAGCATGAAAAATATACTACCGTTGATATATATCTTTTAGGTGATCCATTGTGGCACGGGGAAAGTTTTAGCTCATAATGATACATCGTTTGTATGTGATGGATCATCTTCCACTTTTCGTGTCTCCTTTAAAGAACCGATTGAAATAACTCCAGGTGTCACCTACATCGCTAGTGCCTGCCTTAAGGTATTTAACATACTTTAATACATAAAGTAATTATATTTGTAGTACTATTATCAACAGTCTCAATGACTATTTATGCCATCTTTTTTTTTAAATAGTGGACTATTCTGTTCTTTTTGCAACACATATATTCAGGGTCCTGACTCTCATTATGGTACAAAAGGTCTCCGTCGAATTGTTCACCAGTCAGCAGCGGGTGGTGTAGTTACTTTTCAGTTCACATATGCTGCTGGCAATAACAACGGCACTAGCGTGGAAGATGGGCAAATCCCTGAAATCGTCTTTTATACAAAACTAAGCTAGCCATAGTTGTTATTATTATTAGCTGGTTAGCATGAATCATAGTGTATGTATATTACTTAACTTTTCCATTCTTATTATTTTTATAATAATTTGAAATACTTAAGATAACTTTATGTGAACTCAATAAGTGTTAAACTAAATCAGATACATGTGACAATTTAGAAAAATAAAATAGATAATTGGTTATTTTGGATGTTAAATTCTGTTATTAACAAGTTTTTATTGGGTTTATGATGCGGATATTGTAAAGGTCACCTAAAAACCCAATCCTTTTCTTTAAATTACTGGTTGCTGATTTTGATCTCTGCACATTACTAAGACAACTGGGTGGAATCAATGGTGTCTCGAAGACAAGATTATCGTATAAGTGTTCTTAATTATGCCTGAAGGGTAGTACTGGTTGCCGTAATTAGTTTTATATTGGTAAAGAACAATGGTTAAACCAAACAAGTGAAAGTGCCAAAAAAAACGGACTAGTGACTCCATTTTTCGAGATATGGAAGTGATGGACTATGAAGTATCTATTGAGGTCTAAGAAACACGTTTAATTCGCCTAATATAAATACAAATTTCAGCAGCAGCATGTATAGTATCCATCTCAACCTACAAGTTTAACTCTAATGATAGCAAGTAATATTTAGTATCTTGAACTAACGTTAGACGGAATTAGATGGAAAAATCATACATTTGTGCTTACTCACAACAATTACACAAGTCTTTATTCTAGTGAATAATACGGTTTGTGTGAAACAATTCCTACATATAATCCAAAAAGTAAAAATTGTAAATGGTAATATGTAAAAACAAATAATATAGGAAAATGTAAAATACTGAAGTCCTATCTTTCTTTAGCACATGTGTGTCACCTCTCAGATCTGAAATATCACACAAAATAATACCAGAACAATCCCTATTATTATGACGATTATCTTATGGTTATATTATACAGACAGATTATTCAAAATCAAAGATAAATGATTCTGACTTTGACTATATTTATTATACCAAAAGTATATGCCCTACTATTACTTTCAACTGTTATTATATTATCACGTAACAGGTAAACGAAATGACTTGCATATTTTGATGGTGTGACTCTGCGTGGCTTATTTCCATTTGTTGGTAGAAATGATGGTTTTTGTTTTGATTTTTGTGTACCCCATAGGGTGATATAAAGGTTAGCATTCTGGAGATAATCCAACAACTGAAATATTGGGGAATGATAAACTCATGCTTCCTATGTCTTCAGTTGTTAAGTGATTATCCTTTTATCAACGTAAAATACAGATCACATTTAGAAATAAGTGCTTCTTCTTCTTGTGCTATTTACATCACGACTAAAACACTTTAAACCCACTTCTTTAGTAACTAATTTGAACGAAAATATTTGTTCGTGTCGATATACTGGATTATTTCCAAGTAATAAAGGTGTTTTCACTTCTTTACCGCCGAAAAATTGATACATACAATAAGTCTGCAATATAATAAAGCTAATTAAATAAAAGCATATGCACTAAAGATGTAAATAATTTTTGTAAAGTCAGTTAAATCACATTATGCATATGTGATGTAGCAATTAACTTAGTAAATAAAGATATTCCACTTAAAGCCTTATTGGGTACTGATGTGGAATTCATTAAATTATCTTCTGTGGGTAATAGTAATTATCGAAACGTCGAGAAGCTTACTTTCTACTAATCCATTCGCACGGAGAAGATATAATAGTTGCTAAAAAGTCATATAATAACAAAGCATTATTATTGCCCCAGTAAAAATACTACGTTTATATAGTGTGCAATAATTAAATAATTTGATTCACTGCTAATATTTGACTTATAACAATATTTATGGCTTTCTCCTACTTGATGAAAACAGAACTACTATCTTCATATATTAACATTTTAAAATATAATTAAAATCTTGCCTTATGAATCCTCTGAGGTAAGCCCACAGCTGCAACAATCTTCACTTTGAATGTAACACTCTTTCCAATCTAAACCTATATATTTAAAAATGTTTAAACCAAAAAAGGTAATTTTATACTAACCAATTGTTTCGGATCCTTAATATATTCTCCATGAATATCCTTCCCTGCCAAATTACATGGAGAAAGGGCAACAGCTAATTGACCAAGCTCATTTCCTGATGTATTCTCTTATTACTGAGAATTAGCTTTTTATAAATAACTAAGTATTTACTAATTACATTCCATTAGGTAGAAAAGGGGTTATTGTAAAATGACTAACATGAACAAGATTAAAAATAATACGAGCATACGCAATCAGAACTTTTCTACCTAATATTTAACAACGTGCTACTGTATAACGACAAGCATAAATCATTCGCAGCTATGAGTAGGCCTAAAGCTTAATATAACAATATCACATTTATGTTCAACAAATACGTGACGTAATTCTACAAATACAAACTCTTATATATGCCCTCCCTAACAATTTTACATTAATATTACATAATATACTTTAAAGCATTCTTAGGACATTTTAATAATCGTGCTAACATAGTTCAAATCTATTAAAAGTCGATTAGTCCCGGAATAAATTTAAAAATTCAGTGTCAAAAATTTCAAGGATAAATTCTTTTTGATACATCAGACAAATTTCTTCTGGGGTGAGGTGTAATAGCTTGGAAGTTTCCAGTTTTAATCTCATTTATTCCCATAAAAAATTACGCTTTTCGTGTCATTTTTTCCCAAGCTAACCAACTTTTCACCGTCCGGAAATGATAGCACACTTTATTAAAATAAGTGTTAACGACAAAAACAATAAGGACTAATGTATATCACAATTAACTACAGTGGCGCTCAGAATTACTAGTAATAAATTGCATCGAGGGCACATAAGTGAAATATCGATTGTAACTCACTTGTGAATGATCTACTTTGTATTCTAATTACTGATTCGGATTCAGCATCAAATTGCGATTCTTCTCAATATAATTCCCTTAGTTCTGTGCAAAGTTGACTTTTGATGAAAACGAGAATATCTCTGATTCAATGGATTATTAGGAGAGCACAAGCAGACCAGAAAAGGCATAAAGCAATCAGAAATATGGCAACTATTCTGTAGTTTATTCTTTTTTAATAAATTGTGCCACTTCCTAATTCCTTGCTGTGTTAGGAGTCACCAAAGTAGGGTCCACCAAAGGGCAGTATTAGTTTCTGTTGAAGTTTGGGAAAAGTAGAACCCAAAAACGAAGGTTTTATTTATTTATTTTGTTACCTATCGCTTCTCTATTGATCCAACAAGTCCTGTGATGGCCTAGCGGTGTAGGTCATACGAAGTGGAATTTGCAGCGAAGGATCGGTTCCATTCGAGAACCAAAAGGCGACTCCGTTTCTTTCTCCTTCTTCTTGCTAAACTCGTCCGATGGATAACTGTTCAACAATCGTCATCCAAAATAGCTGTTTGTGAGTGAGGAGTTGGTTAAACATGGCGAAGTGTTTCAGTTAAGAGGTAAAGAAATTCCCTCGTATAAGAACAGTCTTTCTGTGACGAGTGCAAAACGATAGCCTAAGAGCATAGAAACAAAGCAGATTATTCGCCCAACATGCATAGCTTACTCTGTCTGATTTTATACAAAAATAAATAGAAATTCATACAACACTAATCATTTACTGACTACGACATGTGCTGTCGTGGCCTAGTGGTAGTCGGTGAGCCGTAGGGTGTGGCGGTCGAGGTGTCGATCCCTGCCGGTTCCATTTTGATCTTCTCGTATTGAGTAATAGCTGATTATTTATTGTGCGTATGTACAAACCAGGCTGAGGTACGGAATAGGTTGATGTGGGGGTTTCGGCTATTCGCGAGTCAAACCGCAGTCAACCGAGCAAAAGGTAAATTTCGATGCACTTGGACGGTGAGTTTGGAAGACTCCGAGGAAAGTAAGTTTATCGGTGAGTTTTTCTCTCTATTTTTCAAGGCTTTCTTGAGCCGGGCATTTTGCTCCGTGCTCTCTGAAGAGCCGGGCTTTGCCTCAGTGCTCTTCTCCCACCTCCCCTTCGGGAGGAGAGTGGGATAATTTTGGACGCTTCTGAAGCGTTCGGCACATAGGTGCTGAACTGCTTCAGCAGCTTATTGGCACCTAGGTGCCTTTTGACCCTAACGGGTCACGCTGAAAAACATTGGAAAGACGAATTTATGCCCAAATTTTTTTCTCTGCGTCTCTTATCTCTCGATAGCAGAAACTGAACCAGCGAGAGGTACGGAAACCGAAAAGTGTTTATATTTTTCAATTTTCTAGTTTTTTCGGCCTTCAAAAGCCCTTCGAAAGCCACTCATAACGAGTGGCTGGACACGACCAGAACTACCTTCCGGAAAGGGAAGGTAGGATATGGTCTTTTGGAGGGAATACTACCCTATACCCTTTAAGGGTTGGGGTAGTATCCTTCCTATTTTTGGAGACCTTAGCCTAGAGGTAGCTAAGGTTCTATCTATATTTAAAAGAATACGATATAATATATGTTTTAAAACCTGGAAAATTTTGGCATAGCCTCCCCTTATATTCTAAATATTGGCACCTAGGTGCCGAACGCTTCAGAAGCGTCCAAAATTATCCCACTCTCCTCCCGAAGGGGAGGTGGGAGAAGAGCACTGAGGCAAAGCCCGGCTCTTCAGAGAGCACGGAGCAAAATGCCCGGCTCAAGAAAGCCTTGAAAAATAGAGAGAAAAACTCACCGATAAACTTACTTTCCTCGGAGTCTTCCAAACTCACCGTCCAAGTGCATCGAAATTTACCTTTTGCTCGGTTGACTGCGGTTTGACTCGCGAATAGCCGAAACCCCCACATCAACCTATTCCGTACCTCAGCCTGGTTTGTACATACGCACAATAAATAATCAGCTATTACTCAATACGAGAAGATCAAAATGGAACCGGCAGGGATCGACACCTCGACCGCCACACCCTACGGCTCACCGACTACCACTAGGCCACGACAGCACATGTCGTAGTCAGTAAATGATTAGTGTTGTATGAATTTCTATTTATTTTTGTATAAAATCAGACAGAGTAAGCTATGCATGTTGGGCGAATAATCTGCTTTGTTTCTATGCTCTTAGGCTATCGTTTTGCACTCGTCACAGAAAGACTGTTCTTATACGAGGGAATTTCTTTACCTCTTAACTGAAACACTTCGCCATGTTTAACCAACTCCTCACTCACAAACAGCTATTTTGGATGACGATTGTTGAACAGTTATCCATCGGACGAGTTTAGCAAGAAGAAGGAGAAAGAAACGGAGTCGCCTTTTGGTTCTCGAATGGAACCGATCCTTCGCTGCAAATTCCACTTCGTATGACCTACACCGCTAGGCCATCACAGGACTTGTTGGATCAATAGAGAAGCGATAGGTAACAAAATAAATAAATAAAACCTTCGTTTTTGGGTTCTACTTTTCCCAAACTTCAACAGAAACTAATACTGCCCTTTGGTGGACCCTACTTTGGTGACTCCTAACACAGCAAGGAATTAGGAAGTGGCACAATTTATTAAAAAAGAATAAACTACAGAATAGTTGCCATATTTCTGATTGCTTTATGCCTTTTCTGGTCTGCTTGTGCTCTCCTAATAATCCATTGAATCAGAGATATTCTCGTTTTCATCAAAAGTCAACTTTGCACAGAACTAAGGGAATTATATTGAGAAGAATCGCAATTTGATGCTGAATCCGAATCAGTAATTAGAATACAAAGTAGATCATTCACAAGTGAGTTACAATCGATATTTCACTTATGTGCCCTCGATGCAATTTATTACTAGTAATTCTGAGCGCCACTGTAGTTAATTGTGATATACATTAGTCCTTATTGTTTTTGTCGTTAACACTTATTTTAATAAAGTGTGCTATCATTTCCGGACGGTGAAAAGTTGGTTAGCTTGGGAAAAAATGACACGAAAAGCGTAATTTTTTATGGGAATAAATGAGATTAAAACTGGAAACTTCCAAGCTATTACACCTCACCCCAGAAGAAATTGAATCAATCTGGCGACTGAGAACACGAAACAAGCGAAAAATCAAAGTCGACTATCATTTTGAAACGTATTATATGTTTTAATGTTATTCAGTAGTTAACCAATTGTATTTTCTCACATTAATATGAATGGCAATATAGTACTGTTGAAACATGAGGTAAAACCCCTAATCACGTACTAAAGACTGGATTTGTTGGCTTTTAATTAGTAGGATAAGTATAGAGGAGCAGCTGTTATTTTTTGTAAAATTTGGAATTTTGGAACTCAATAGTTTGGTTTGTGCGAATTATTTTATTAAGAAAATTACAAAAATAGTTATATATGAGTAGCTGCATTAATAAGGTAGTTAATATTTTTGGAAACAAGACTCCTAGGTACGATTTCTATCACCTGAAAAATCCATTATAGGAAACGATCCTTCTGTATCGACGAGGTAAGCGAGTGATTGAAGAAATACTATAGCTGAGCCAAAAAAAGCATTAGAGTTAGGCGATTCGTAAAAGGGATCTTGGTCCTAAAATTGTTGGATACGTGATATGAAAATTAGGAAACATTTGTATATAATTAATAATTATCTATAAAAATAAGGATTCCAAAATTTTTGTATAAGTTAATGAGTACGAGATAAATATAGTCGGACGGTATTGTAATATGAGATCAGTGTTTAATTATACTTTAAACCGAAAAAGACGTCTAACACTTAATAATATTCCCGCTTCTGATATACAACCACTTTCATCCAAGTGTATTTTACTTAAACAATTTAAATGATTTTGCGACAAGTATGTGCATTTTTAGTGATTATAAAGATAGTTTAAAATTTCTTTAATAGTTAAATACAGGCATTTTTCTCTCAGTAAAATGTGCTTATTTTTATGGTCATGAAACATAGCCATAAGTTAAGTGATACTAAGTTATGTCAAAACCCTAATCTTTTTCTAATCCAGTCTCACCTTTGTTAAGTTCCAGTCTTCACCTTCTATTTTGCATTCGTACATTTCCTGCATTCTGAAGTAACGATTCATAAATCGAGATTTCTCCCAAAGAAAGTAGGTGTCTTCCCTAATGTTATGGGCTTTAATCCATATCTAAAAAATTATACATAAAATTTAATTTTTTAGTAATAAAACACTGTTTGAAAGTGTAAATATGAACTATTTCCTAGCAAAATCATGATTTAATGAACATTTTTTTACCTCCGTAGGACCATCAGATGAACCCCGCATTTCGGGGGATACCAAGAGAATTTCAAACTGTACATTTCTTTTAAATTCTTTAGCCAGTGCATTGGCTCGATAGACAAGTGGCATTGTCGATATGAGTTCTTCTTCAAGGATGATATTAGCTAAAAATAATAAATAAAATAGAATTTTTACTAGTATTAATAAAATTAACAGTATAAATTTAACATTCAAAAATTATGGTAAATTCACATATTGCATTGAGTGTATTTCTTTTTTAACATGACAAATTTGCCTATCAGATTTCCGCTTGTGATGACTCTTTTATACTCTGATATGATGTAAAATCAGACTTGGTTTATTTCTTAGACATACCGTTGCTAGGTTTTGAGGAAATACACTTCAGTGATCGGTGGTGCATAACCTTGCGCAATAGCACATTAAACAAATCTCTATATCCAAAATATATATGATTTTTAGAAAATACTTCCACTTTAGTATTCTTAAGAGGCAGACGCACCTTTATTTTGACTCCATTCATTACTTTTAGCTAGCTGAATTCCAGAGTGTTGAGCTATCTCTCTTTGTGCTGATTCATAAGTAATATTATCCTTCATATCCTTCATAGTAGGGTTGTGGAAAACATAAAGGTGATTGCCGCCAAAGAGTATCCTAAATTTTCTAGCAAAGTTAGAAGAAAACAATTTTAAATTGTTATGTACAGGTAAGATAAAATAATAGCCCTCTTAAAATGGAGATTATAATATGTCAACTTATACTAATACAGATAATGCCATTTGGAACTATGGAGTCTACCTGTAAAATATTCACTAATTAATATTTAATCAGAAAGAATCTACCTGTCATTCTGCTGTAGTTCAGTTTCCTTGAAAATTCTCCGTCCATTTATAAAAATATCAGCTCCCTTAAATAAATTCTCAATAATGTAAAATAATAAAGACTAAAATTGACAACTTAGGAAAGGCTTAAAAACCATATCTGGAACAGAATAATTGATTATCAACGGTCATTACGTTTAAAACAAATATTAGTACTTTTAAATAATTCACCTCTCCAGGAGTAAGTGTAATTTTCTTGTTTTTTTTGTTATCAAAAAGTGCATGTTGAGGAAGAATAGAGAGACCGCGTAGCTGTATTGAAGGGACAAAGTCAGATGTGTTATTGCCTGCAAAGTTTTTTTTAACCAACATAACTCTTTCCTTTCCAATTTATACATGAAGTTTAAAAATAATATAGACAATTAAATTAGAAAATGCATTTCAAATTGCTTGTATTTTAAATACTAGTAAGTTTAATATATTATGAAGAAGCCATCAACGTAGTTCAAATATCTAGTTTTTCAATATTAACTTCTCCTTAACAAAGGATTACTCAAGCACAATTTTAGACTGTTGAAAATATTTCAAATTCTGATGTTAAATATTCAAGGCGACCAGTGGTATTATGACAAACAAAAAAGTAGAATTCAACCAAAATTTGAAATTGGATAGCAAAACTTACACTTGAAAATACATTTTTTGCGTCACAGTCTGTTTATAATTACATCGTACATAGAACTTTAAGTCGCAGTAAACCACAAACCATAGTGGGTGTTAGCGTTAAATAGGGATATTCAGTGTACGCTAAAATTTATAATACAGAAACATAGGTGCAATTAAATCAGCATATTTTACGTAGCAATTCGCTATGCTAATGTGGATGTTTCAATTCTTGTTGGTCTATATCGTCTCAACAGAACGACTGGTCGTCGGAGTGAAAAAATTTGGAGTTTGGTATGGCAGAGGATCGTCCTAAAAGCTGAAGATTTAAGCCTACGAACACTTCTCATCTTGCAAAGTAAAGGATCCTTTGAAATAACGGTCGATGAAGACCTTAATATTAGTCGAAAATCGATTAGGTTAATTGTCAAATTTGAATTGAGACTTTATCAATATAATATCTGTCTATCCCATATGTTTACGGAGTAAATGAGGCCCAATAGTTACAAAAAGACAATTAAACTTATAGCTATCATTCAGCAGGGCTTCGAACGTACTTTTCACTGATGAAAAATTGTCATCGTGAACCCTTCATACATTTATCAGAAAAATAGATAACTGCTACAAAATAAAAAAACAAGCTAACGAAAACGTGTTACACCAATTTTGACTATCTTAAGGTCGCTTTACTGAAATTCGGGATGAAATCTGCCAAGAAAAGTTATGGGTTATTTTGGGTGTCCACAAGCTTGCGTGATAGCAAAAGGGAAATTTTCGAGTATTTAATGAATTATAATATGGTATCTTATGTTTGGATAAAAATCTCACGTCGAATACTGAAATTATATTAGTCAATATTGGTATCAGGACTTTTGTGACACCCTTTATACCCTTCTTTTCTAGTGGTTTTATTTAGTATTTATGACCAGTATGACTAGTTATCTCTTTAAAACCTACCTACAGTAACTTTTCCATTAGGAATAAAATGCACGATGACATCAGTTAGTGCTGGATCTTCGTTAAGATTCCACATATGTGCCATTTTTTGTCTTTGTTTGGCAAATGCAATATGTTCAGATGACGTACTCTAGAATCATATTTTTCTTACTTTCTATGTTTTGTTTTAATTCTTTTGAAACTGATGCATCTTACATAAAAATTAGTCAATATGTTATAATTTAATCTTTGTTTTATCCAAAGGTTAATAGATCTGGAAAATTAATCATATGAAATATAATTAGAAATGAGCTGTTTCTATTACGAAATCTGCAATTAAACGCATATTTAATTTAATATCAGCATACCGATAATATTGTTTAAAACTACGGCATGTTCCATGCATTGACTAGGAACCACTTTTTGTATTCCTAATTATCCTTACATTTTTTATTACATTTTTATTATGTGGGCAGTACAAAATAGCCTCTAAAATTTCTTTAATCTTTTATAGATCCATTAAAAAGGGATTAAGTTTTAACAAATAGACTGCTGTAAGAGGAGAAAACACTTATAATATCAACTCCAAACAACAATTTTTAAATAAATCAGTTCTATGATTCACCTTCTCCTTTTCTTCAGCTATTCTTTCCTGCCATGACTTCTCCAAATTTGACATTTCTTTTAAATTTTCCTCTAGCTGACGGCGAAGATTTTCGAGTTCTTCCTAGAGTTAATCTCAATTAGTTGTTCCCTGTTCTTAAATTTCCAACTATATCCGTTGTTACTTCATCTCATACATTTTTCTTTTTTTCATCACCGCCTCCTTTAATCTGTCTTTGAAGTCTTGCATTTTCTTCTCTGAGTTCACGCATAATTCTTTCAGTTTGATTCTCATTTATTACTGCCTTTGTTTTGATCGATTTGGCTCTATCAGCAAACCTATAACTAGTTAAAAGACGTACTTGAACATGACTAATGTGTACATAAATGATTACTAGGGACAACGATAGAAGGCTAAAGCCTAAATCACCTCAACGTCGATAGTGTTTCTTCATAATTAGTATCAGTTGGTGCTATAGCAGCAATCTAAAATTATATGCATAAGTGGTGAACTTTCCGGGTTTCTGATATGCCAAGGTGAAAATGTGTTCTTAGCTTATTGCCATCACTTTGTTGTATAATAGTAAATAATAAATTCGATTTCGTGGAATTTTAATTTAACTATTTTAAAGATAATTATCTTATGACTAGAATATTTCAGTTATCAACGCTAGGCTACACCAGCTGTTTTATGTGTGTTAGTCTCCCCATCTTAATCTCATATAAATCTTTAGCACTACATTTTCTTTCTTATAAACTTTATTTTGATACTAATTCCTTCTTATATTTGGAAAACTGCAAATTTTAGAACTGCGGAAGGAAATGCCTCACTAAAGTTACTTTTGACAAAAATAGCCGTTTATATGCATCAGTTTAAATATCTCATTTTAAAATGTCCTACCACTATTTATTCTTGTTTATTAAACTGTAGTCGTATTTTCATGTGCAGTGGCGTTTAGTAAGATTCATACTTAATTATATGTGCTTTGTATTTATAAACGCTATTATCAGATCAGAATATAGACTAGATTCAAAAAGAATGCCAGAAATTTTGAGATTGAAGTCATGCAGTGATGAAGAGTTAATGATCATAGAATAAATCCCATTCCACAAATAATTAATTCTACACACACACACACACAAAAGAATCTGTAAATTGAGAAGTATTTGATTTTTGCCTAAGAAATTTATACCAGTGACTTTGGAATACACCCAACTGTGGTCCAACTTTTTAAATAAGGTAAAAATTAAAAGAGAAGGAAAATATTCCCTGCAGTCGTTTTAAGCAATAATGAGTTTCCGGATAACGTCTCTCCACATTGTTTCAATCCTTTTGCATTTATCAGTGCTGCTTCTTCTTAGTATGAGATTTCCTAATATTTTTGTTGAAAGGAAGATTCTATCAATGAAACTAGTCTGGAAATCCTCTTTTCTAATTAAAGATTTTTTAGAATTTAACAAAATGGACGCACAATACTCATACATTATATAATTATTTTGTGAGAAATTAACTATTTCGATACCGCTAATTGATTTTTAACATTAGTTATTTTCATCATTTTCTCTTTTGTAATGGTGAGTTTTGGGAATAGTTATCATTTATTTACCTGTTTAATTAGTTATTTCTGTATAATCTCAAAGGAATAATAACCACAGACAATCAAAAGTTTAAAGATGAAAAATGTTTATGTGCACTGTCGATTGTAACTCGCTTCTAAGTGATCTATTTCGTATTCTAATTACATATTTGGATTCAACATTAAATTGTGGTTCTTTTCAACATAATTAAACTTTGCTTAAAACTAAGGAACTGTTGTTGAAAAAGAGAACATCTCAGATTGAAGGGATTGTTATGAGAATATAAGTAAAGCACAAAAAGCGTAAAATATTCAATAAAATGATAATTATTTTCTAGGTTCTACAATGATCTATTCCTTATATTTCATTTGAATATGCGCCCTAACTTAGCTACCTTTTGTCTTAGGTGTCCAAAATTAGGAGGGATACTACCCCAACCCTTAAAGAGTATAGGGTAGTATTCCCTCCAAAAGATCATATCCTACCTACCTAATACGGAAGGTAATAATGGTCTGTTTCAACTTTTGGTAGTGAGTGGCTTTTGAAACTAAAAAATTCGAAGATATAAAATGCATACGAATTTCGTATCTTACGCGGATATGGTCTTTTGCTGTTGAGAGATAGGAGACGCAAAGAAAAATAACTGGGCATTGATTGGTCTTTTCAGTGTTTTTCAGTCTGACTCTTTCAAATCAAATGGTACCTAGGTGGCAATAAGTCCCTAAATGGGAAGTTGGATAAGAGCGCTGAGTCACACTCCTTGGCTCAAAGAGGCGCTAAAAGTAACCAAGCAATTTACCAATAATCCCACTTTTCTCGAAATCTTCTGAATTTACCGTCACAACTGCATCGAAACCTACCACCATCTCAATGGCCTGCGATCTGATCCACCAATAGTCGAAACCCCCTTTAATGCTGTGTCGTACCTCAGCCGGGAGAAGACGTGGAACAGATTATCAGGAATTACTAAATACGAAAAGTAAAATGGACTAGGCCGGTATCGCCACAGAGATTCCTCTAGCCAAACCTCACAACTACCACTGGACTCTGACGATGTACTAGATAGAGTGCGAGAATAGAGATGAATGGTTTCCTGCATGCTCTTAATCTTAGATTAATACATATATGTTTATTTATTTATAGCTATTTGTTTTACAGCTGCTATAATCAACTTTTAAGCTAGAAAAACGAATGGAGTAGGCAAGGTGATGTGTGTTGGCCGATTAAACTGCTTTATTTCTACGCTCTTAGCATACCGTTTCGCACTCGTCACGAAGAATCTCTAATCGTATGCGAGGGAATTTCTTTACCTGTCAAGCGGAAGACAGACGAAATCGCCAAATTTAGCCATCTTCACACACAAATAGCTATTTTGGACGACAATTGGTACGGAGCTATCCATTGGACGAGTTTGGCAATAAGAAATACACAGAATTCGAGAACGCCTCTTGGGGTCTGAACGGAACCGACCTTGCGCTTATATTCCTAATTAGTATGACCAGTACCACAAAGCCATCACAATATTTTTCTTATAAAATTGATAAACGATAGGAAAAGAACCCTGACAGTGTCTTGGTTGATGGTTTGCCACCAGCTATCCCTTTATTCCTGTGCTTCATTTTTTACACTTTTGAGTCTGTTAATTTCTTCAGGCTTCTAAAGCCTTTCGGAAAGCAATCCAATCGGAGTGGAAGGAATCAACCAAAACTATCTCTGTGATACTGTAGATAGAGATATGGTCTTTTAGAAAGATTACTACTCCATACCAGACTAGGGACTCATTCGTTTGCTTGACAGGCTTAGATAGAAACCTGAGTAAACCGCCTGATATTCGATTAGTTCAAAAATTATTTGCGATTGTAAACTATCAATTTTAAATCAGTATGACTTAGTTTAGAATTAAATTTATTAATCGAAATAAAAATCATTAGAATATATACATTTTTAGCAATAAAAAACAAGTTTATTTATTCCGGTAGCGTAGAATTCTGGAGTCTTGAGACGTAAACGTTGAAGTTCTTGGTGCATTTTGTCAGTTTCTTTGTAATACTTTCTGCTGTAATAATTTTTCTAAGATTCAAGACGTTATAGTGGCTTATTTCAGCTGTCGATCACCAAACACTGACCATAATCTTTTTTGATGTAACTTTGATTTTGGGATGTGTTTCACTGCTTCTCTTCGATACAGTCACTGGGCGGAATACTGTCAGTTGTTGTATGGAATCCATTTTTCGTCAGATGTCACAATGTGATCAAGAAATGGATCAATTTTCTTGCGCTAAAGAAGCGCAGAGCAGATTTCGTAACGGCGATTTATTTGACTTTCGTTAATCTTGTGTGGCACTCATTTTTCGTGTTTTTTTCACTTATCCAGTTTGGTGCGAATGTCGAACAACTGTTAATTGGTCAACATTTAGTTCTCCTTCAACCTCTCAAGTTGTTTCGCATAAATTCGCTTCAATAATAGCCTTCAATTGGCTATTTTTATTCTCCAAATGACGTGGTCATCTTCAAGTTTCTTGTCTGCGTTACGAAATTTTTAGAGCTAATGTTGAATTATACGTTCGTTGACGATTTCCATGGCAAATTTTTGCTTACTATTGCGAGCAGTTTCGTTGCTTTGCGTCCTATTTTAAACTCATACAATAAAATCGTTAGAATTCGATTTTTCCATTTGGAATTTGAAATATCCTAAAATAAATAAGAAACAGTGAAAGCAAACCGTTTAGCATACATCAGTAAAGCGAATTTCGTGCTTTAAAATAGTATAATACATGAAAATATTTTGGATTAAACTTTTAGTTAACTAACTATCAAAGTTTAAAATAATAGAAACCGCAATTATTTTTTTACCGACCTAATACAAGACAAATACCTCTACAACAAACAAGTTCTTAGTGGGATTAGAAACATCAAAATTATTCAACAAGTTACCCCTTGAATAGAACAGCAAAAACAAGCGATTGAAATCATTGCATCATCACTCGAGATAGTACTTAGTATCCGAAACATTCCATTGGTAAATACACTAGTAAAATATTATTTTATCAAATAATAATAGTTTTTTTTCTCTCATATACTAAAAGCGCACCATTGCTGATGTTATCGGCGACTGGTTCAAATATGCTCCCTATCTCGGGGAGGCCATATGAAAGAGCCAATCAATAGTACTTGTTCAGATAACTTATTTTAAATATTCTATTTTAATCTTTCTATGGCTTTTGATGTTTTTAAAACATGTTGTCATAATTCCTCTACGTCTCTCATTGTAGACTGCATTCCCAAGTTTCACACTTAGAATAATGTAAATACCACGAAGCACCAAATTTTTCCCACATGCAACTTCATTTATAACTACTACTATGTCATTGGAAAATAGGCTTAATAACAATAGACCACTAATATTGGAATTATGCTATAATAGAACTCCATTGATCTTAATTGAGACAATGATTACCTGTTTCTATGAGATGGTCGGATATAGCAGGTGATCTAAAGGATCTTATCGCAAATGTAGATGGAGTGTATTAACCTGTAGTTTTCTCTTCCAATCTAATTTTTTGAGTATTAAGAACTCTCAATGTATTACCTTAGAAGATTATTATATCTTTAATAATCTAATTATTTAACTATTAGCGGATATTTCTAAATGACTAAGGCAAACTAGGATATAGCTTATTCTCTCGGCGAATGGAGTAGCAAGGTGTCATTTCTCGCGTTTTTTCTAAGGATTAAACTTTAGAAAGGTTTCATAAATCGTATATTTATAAATCAAAACTCTAGGCGACTTTATTCGGGTTCTAGACGATGTTGTCCATAAATGAAGAACAGTTAGAATTGAATGCTAATTACATGTGTTAGCGAAGAGTATACTAATATGTAATACATTTTTAACATTCACTTAGGAATGATAGAAAATAAAGAAGTTGAAGACAGTTTGACAGAATATAGTTTTAGATATTCCTTACGAAAATTAGTATTTTTTGCTTTAGTAGATTTCATTAATTTGCAACGGCGATCATAAGCAAGTAATGGTTAATTCAGAGAAATAAATACAGTTTAAATTAATTTAAAATGCAAGTACTGAAAAACAAGAGTTATTCCTTTTTATGAGTGTTATCACCTACATCATCTGCCTACAAGTGCATAAATAATTGCACGTAAAAATCCTAATAATATTTGTAAAGCACTATGGGAAAAATCCTTTCGTTGTTTTTAGAATATTGTGTGCTTAAAAATAGCCAAATACTTGTAAAAAATTCAAATGTGATGGCAATTAAAAGTCCAATTAATCAAGAGTAAACAATTATATTTTAATTAAAATGATATTGCTAAAGGCACGTAGTAATATCAAACGCAAAATATGGCAAATAAATTCACCACTAAGAAAATGACATGATGCAGTATCACAGAATCATCTAAACTCTAATAAATTCCAAGTTACATCTTTTTTAGAATAGGACATCTTTAAAAAATTGAGATTGGTAATTTATTCTAACCATAATAGTCTTGCTGTTACCTCCCAATGCATTTTTCAGAAGGCATGTCAAAACGGAATCCCGGTAGGGAATCTAGAATATTACTTAGATTATGATAAATAAAATAAAAGATAGAAAAATTAAATGCATAGAGAACTAGAAAGTATCAGTAATTACATAAATAATATTGAGTTTGTTAAGGAATATTCTGAGTCAGAACTTAGCACTTAAATAGTATATACATAAAAGGAGAAAATACTGAATTTAAAACAAAAAAAATTTACTTGTGTCTTTTTCCCTCTATTATTCTGCTGCTCATGAAGAGCTTTCATAACTCGTCCTAGAGTGGTTAGTGATTGATTAATAACTATTCCTTCCTTTAGACGATCTCCCTCCGTTCTTGCATCTCTTTGACGTTCACTTAAACAGTTATTATTTCCTTTTTTAAATAAACATATAATGTTATTTATCATGATTTAACACTAACCTTCCAGCAAGGTCTACTAGATTGATTTCAGATTTCTTTGTTGTTGTTCCACCACTAGATTTTTCTCGCTTTTGATTAAAGTGGATTTTTACTATAGTATGTGCTCTAAATATCATTAGTTTTAAACAAACTGCAATATATGTTGTATATGAAGAAATATTAAACTCTATTAGTGGGTACATATAGGTCTAAATACAGAAACCTGCTGCTTGTAGCATTCATATTTGTCGCTGCAATTGTTCTGTTTTTTGTCCCTTCGCTGATTTTTGCCTCAATTTCTTTGTAAGAGTTCACCGGAACACTGGAAAGATTCTCCACTGAAATAAATTCTTCTAAAATTACTTTTTTAAAATTCATTGCTATATTTAAACGGTTAACACAAATAGCATAGGAGTGTTTAAACTAGATGAATTTTATAACTCTGTATATTCAAAATAGTTTTATTTTATGATTATCACCAATTCCCCTATTCATTAGTAATTGTATAGTACCCTCTTTTGATTATACTAAGAATTATTCTAAATGTGAAAATATATGCTATAGATAGCCGTGAAATTTAAATTTTTCAAATCTATAAAACTTGAATTTTATCGAATATATCCGTTCATACTCGCGTATTTTATTCAAACATTTCAGATGGATTCGTATTAATTATTGTCTCAGAAATACTATCATCTAAGGGAACATTTACTAGTCTTCTACCGTTTACAACAGAAGTTAAAGTTGGAATTAAAATCAAAGCAAATTTTAGTTTATAAGTCAAACGCCATAACAAGAAAAAAAATTTTCTGGTTAATAAAAATCACGACAATAAAATGACATTTCTCAAAATAAAAATAAAACTTAAGCTAGCAAAAAAAATATCGGAATGTATTACTATATGATAACATTTTTAATTATTTCGGATGTGTATCTAATATTGCTCACCTGTGACAAATCACTACTTTACTTCGATATCTTAACTGGAACTTGAATATTTATTTAATATGTTAATAACTATCCACTAGAGTAGTTTTATTTCTAACTGAAAACAGTGTTTCTAAAATAGCATACCGTAAAATCCCATCTTTGGATGTTCCCTGATCTTCAGCCCTCCTTTTGGTGGTTCTTGTGAAGATAACAAGTCGCGTACCTATGTCTAGTATGTTTTTAATTTCATTAATCACTTTATTCGGAATATAATTTAAAAAGTTAGGTGATAAGAAATGACATTTACCTTCTCACAGTATATCTCAACCATCGAAAGGAATATCTCATAATGCACGTTCTTATTTTTATTCTCCTTATGTTTTTCAATTTGTTTAAATAGCTCTTCACATACCATAGGAAGAATACCTTTAAAAAAACTTTAAGTCAATCAAAATTTTAAATATATAGTGTTTAAAAAATATAACCTAAAGTCTTGCTTTTCTATGAAAACATTCCAATATTATCAAACAAATCTTATAGAATCATTAATAATGATTTAGTGGCAGCTTAATATTGCTATAGAAATATTGAATTAGATACTATGATGTTTCCCGGTAAGCATGTTAGAATTTTTAAACGGCTTATTTCCGTGGAAAACGAAAATTAGAAGTTAAAATTTCTAAGGATACATTGAACTATTTCTAAACGTGGAACTAGGATCTATCTATAAAAAACTTATCTACATAGTATAAAAAGAAATAAGAAAATAATAGTTTAAACAGCATCATTTTGTTACTATTGTATTTTTGTACTAACGGCATATTAACTATTCCATTCCCTAAAAAATAAACATTAGAATGTAAGAATAGAGAAGAACAAAGCGTATAGAATACGAGATACAGTGAACTCGACTTTAAAGTGGTTCATTCATCAGAGTTATAACTTGGGGAGAAATCCAGCAAATAATGCAGTTTGGCACTTCTAGCACCTTGGAATAATGTATGTATGTTTAGCGCTGTACAATTTGGCCATTGCTTTGTTTACAAAGGGATTATCAACGAAATCCTAAAGACAACATCTGAAACGATTTCACTGAATTGCTTTGTCACTAACTCTGTAAACCTTAAAAAGAACTGGAAGACAAATGGAAGAGAGGAGATGCAAAGCTAAATCTAATACATTGATAAGTGATGAGTTCTACAAAATTTATTAGTTTTAAATACTAATTGAACGAATGTTGTGATTTAATTTAAAATTATGCGAGCATATTGTCACCTTTATTCTTTTTAAATCCTACAATTGTGTAGCTCTTTCCACTTCCAGTCTGTCCATAAGCGAACAGAGAGCAATTATAGCCGGCCCACGCATTGGTGAGCACACTCCTACCGAGATCATTGAAGACGCGCTTCTGATGTGTGAGGATATCCTCGCAAACAAGTGAAAAATCCGTATAAACCAAATTACGAAAAATTTTAAAAATTAAAATTGTGTTCATTTATAAAAATAATATTCGAAATTTCAAGATACCTGATCGACATATTTGACACTATCTGCTACTAAATGCCCTCCGTTTTCTATGAAACCATCATGAGACCAATAAGAGTGGTCAAAAGAAAACCACTTATCATCGGATGGCTTTTTAGGATTTCTGAAAAATCAACATAGGAAATGGAATATGCAGTGCGCTTTTAAACGATAGAGCACTTTGTTTTTTCGTTTTCCTGTTCTCAGTCGCCAGATTGATTCAATTTCTTCTGGGGTGAGGTGTAATAGCTTGGAAGTTTCCAGTTTTAATCTCATTTATTCCCATAAAAAATGACGCTTTTCGTGTCATTTTTTCCCGAGCTAACCAACTTTTCACCGTTCGGAAATGGTAGCACACTGAGCATGTTTTGGCGTTATTTGGCGAAAAATGCACAAATTCACTAATCCTGAACCATCATAATGGTGGGTCGTGCTCCTAAACCGAGTCAGCACGAAAGAGGTCAAATCAAAGCACTGTCAACTACCGGTTGCACGGTAAAGCAAATTGCAGATGTTGTCAAGCGCTGCAGGAAGGCTGTTTCGAATTCCCTGCTTCTTCAAGAATACGGAACAACGAAAAGTAGTAGAAGACCTGGCAAATTGAATGACTGAAAAGGACACTTTTGCGGACAGCGTCGAATAGTACGATAAGCGTCAGTGAAATCCATCGGACTTGTGCTACTGATGCTTCAAAAACTACGGTGTGGAGAATTCTGGAGAAATGTCCCAATATTGTCCGATTACGGATGAAGAAGTAGCCAGAACTGACGCGAGCAAACAAGGACGAAAGACTTCGCTTTGCCAGGTATTCCCTGAGATTCGACTGGGAAAAAGTCCGAGTCTTCGAAATAAGACTATAAACTCATTATTGCGAATTTAGGTGATCTTCAGTGATGAGAAGTTCAATCTAGACGGTCATGATGGATGTCACTCATACTGGAGAGATCCCCGACAATTTTCAGCTAGAAATTTCAGCGGAGGAAGTGCTACGGTTTGGAGTGCTTTCAGTATTATGGAACTGGTTGACTTGATGTTTGTGCCCACAAACATGAACAGCATGGACTACCAGGATGTCATAGGACATCGTCTAGTTTTGTATATCGAACGTTTTCCCATCGCTAGCTTCACTTTTCAACGAGATAATGCCCCATCCACGCCACTCGAAGCACCAAGACGGCTGAAGAACGGTGACGTGGACACTCTGAACTGGACGTCGTGCTCTCCTGACTTGAATCTGATGGAGAATCTGCGGGCGATTCTCGTGCGTTGGATTCATGTCGATAACGTCAGTTTGAGACCGTTGAGGACGTCCAGTGTCGTTTAGCAAGACATGAAACGAAATAGACAAAAGTGCCACTACAAATTTAGTAAACAGTGTGTCTGAACGAATTTTCCAGGTAATTAATAAAAGTGGTAGTTGTGCTGCCAATTAGTTAATTGTGATATACATTAGTCGTTATTGTTTTTGTCGTTAACACTTATTTTAATAAAATGTGCTACCATTTCCGAACGGTGAAAGTTGGTTAGCTCGGGAAAAAATGACACGAAAAGCGTCATTTTTTATGGGAATAAATGAGATTAAAACTGGAAACTTCCAAGCTATTACACCTCACCCCAGAAGAAATTGAATCAATCTGGCGACTGAGAACACGAAACAAGCGAAAAAACAAAGTCGACTATCATTTTGAAACGCACTGTACATATACATTATTATGCATTTAATAATTTAAACAGTGTCATGATTTAAAATCTAGATATGCTTTAGATGGATTGCGAGAATGTCTGCTTCTACTACAAATCGATCGTATTAATGCGTTCGATCGTCCGTGTTTATAGGCTCATGAAAATGTAACAACTCTCTAGTTCCTTAGACATATTCAAATCTTCTCACACGTCACGAAAGTCACATCTACCTTCTTTATTTGGCTTATTGAATTATGTTCAGTGTTTTAAATAAGACACAGAGATGTTTTTCTTGCGTATTTATTTTCTAGATACTAGAAGACTATGTATCAAAATATCAGCGTTAATTTAGTATTAGAATTAAAGGTAAGTATTTCTGAGTCGTAAAACAAATTTTCTGGAAAAGTCATTGACTAAAATACATCGGGATTCGATTCTTTCACAGCATTTCGATTTTTTGTTGTTGTAATATTTATATCCTTTGTCTTTGTTAGTAATAATATATCAATAGTCTTCATTATCAATTTTCACGGCATATATATATATATATATATATATACAAACAGTGAAATTAAAGTATTTTTGTTAGTCTTAAATCTTTTTTAAATTACTGTAATGAAGAGCTGGAGTATGGCGAAGATACTGCGCTCTCAGAGTGCGCAATAAGGACTGTAATGATTATGTAACTAATCTTCAGTTATTATATTTTACGCTGAAGCACTTTTAATCTATAGTAAAGAATTTGAATCATTGCACAAATATGTTTATTTAAATTCGAATAACTTGAAAATTTCAAAAAATTATTAAATATTGCAAAAAATTTCTCCAATCTTGACTGAAAACTCTTTTTGAGATTAAAATATCTAATTCCCTTATGTAGTCAATATCACATTTCTTCTTAAATGTGTGCACAACTTTGTTACTGTATCCTTTACGAGCGCTTAAATTTCTCGCGAAAACCTGTATGAAAACTGAGAACGAAATTATTTTAATTCGTTTCTCTCATGTAGCAGCGGAACCCATACTTTTTCAAGAAAATAATTAATTGAATGCAATGATTTATAAAAGGCAATACAGGATATTTAAAAAGTAATGGTATTTAACGACAAACCGTATACATGTTTTTTTCCCATCAGGCATATCAATAATGAGCTTAGAATTCATTGCTATCTCTCGATCATTAAAAGGTCGAACCCTTACTGCTACTAGAACGTTATCACCTGATTTTGTTTCCATTGTAGACAAATTCCCCTAAATTGAAACTTCGTATTATCCCATGAAAGGTATAATAAGATCAAAATCTGTAACTTCACTTATTAATTAAAAATAACCTAGGCTATAAATATAGACACTAGAACATAAAAGTATAAGTGAAGACAAGCGTTTGCTCTGAGTCGTATAGCCATAGAGTATCGTATATTCTCGAGTATGATCGATGTTGTTGCCAAGCACTCAGTATAATGTAGTCCACGTGTTTAAGTCGGAATTTCTTCCAGAAACGCTGAGTGTATAGGTCCTACACAATTTCAATGAAATGAGTGCGAGAGTTCTTAAGTTGCAATTGGTTATGTTGTTTTACTAGGCCATACCTCGTCCCATGTTTTTACTTAGGCATTGCCTATACTCCAAAAAATAAAACAGGTATATTTAGAATAATTTGGTATACCACTCTATCACTGTAGTGGTCATTTTGGCTCCCCAACACTATAATGTCATGCGGCACTCCCTTTCAGCATACTTTGGCCGATCCTCCCTATCTTTTATTGCCTATATTCTCTTGTTTCGTTCGCTTCTTTTCTCAGCACTGCGTTATACCCTGAAGAGAAACGTTTTGTACGTGGCCTTGCGGTTTACTACCACCGTCTAAATTTCTGCCTTGATTACGGTATGTTTATGCAGTAAGACAGATGCCGCGAGACATCTGTCAGTGTTGTGTAACAAAGTGACAGAATTAATACGGTAGAGGGAAGAAAGATGTCTGTGGTTTTGGTAATTAGTCTATAAATTTATTTACGGGTTCATTGACAGTAAAAAATAAAAGTACTAGAAAGCGCTAAAGATGGAAATTTGTAAAAATCTAGGTAACCAAAAATCGGGGACTAAAATCGACCATATTTACTGAATTAATGGAGATTTATTCTATAAAACTTTCTTGGCTCTACACAGCTAGAAATAAAGGGTGTATAGAGAAATACTTGTATTGAAGTTTAACTAAGAAAAAGAACTAGAACTAAAATAAGGTAAAAATAACGTCTAGGTGTAATAACTACGAAATAGTACCCTGATTTTATACATCTAAAATACAATATTACTAAAATATAAAGTACCTTAGAATTAAACGATATGTTGTCCTAATTAAAATAGACATTTTCTGTTCTTTTCATATGCTAATTCAAATCCACACAAAATATCATTCCCGTTGCTAAGACATGTGGTGGATCTGAGAGGAAACTTTTAACGGCCAAATCAATTAATTGAATCGCTTTGAAGTTAGCGCTTTATACTCAACTTTATGACAAGAACATATGTTAAGGGAATAAATGGACGCCGCCGGAAATCTTCAGAATTTCTAACTTAACTCTCTTCGCTCTGAAAACTGTTATTATTTAGAGTTCGTCTTCTATTTTTCGGATTATTAATCTTGCAGCATAGGCGTTTTATATTTAGTTGTTTATAGAGCATTATTCATAACAAATACTATACACAAGTTGTTGATATATAATAATTTTTAGGTCTATATTTGACGATCATATAACGAAGATTAAACAATTTGTCTCCCTAAATTACATTTTTCGATTTTTACAATTTTTATATTCTCTATGATACCTCGTTCTTATCCACTACCCGATCATCCTTCAAAATACCGCCAACAGACTTCCCTCCTTTACTACTCTGCTTCTTACTGATGCCATCTTTACGGCTCTTTTGAGCGATGTACGCGCCGACACTTTTATGTCTATTTGTGTCACTACTCACGATGGATGAACTACGTTTCAATTAAGGAGAGATTGATTACTGTAACCCATCACTCTTTGAAGCTACTTTATAACAATAAGTGTATATTAAATGAAATGAGAAAAATAACTATAGAACGGAAGACAAGTATACCGTTAGTAAAATATGAACCAAAAAAATTCACTGCCATAAATTTAGGAAATGCAATACAGTTCAATATTCGAAATACGTTTCTTGGGAAGGTACAAAAATAACAGAATAATTGCCATTAATGCATATCTTGTTCCAGTTGTCACTTAATAAGATATAAAAGGAAAAAGCTACTGTATTAAATCATAAATATTATTTTGTTACCTAATTTTTCTTAGTATTGCTAATAATCTTATAGGATTGTAATTTAAAGTTATAATTTTCTTAGCTGTAGATTTCAGTATAAATACCTGTAATCCTCATTTGTTAAAAATCTAGTATATGATTTTAAAACATACCTTCAACAGCGGTTTGCAGCCACGAGAAATAGCGTTCTTGTAATGGCTATGTATATTTTAAGCCTTAAAACAAGAAAATTACTTATTTAAATAGCCAAAGAAATATTATGCTGACCGACTTATATTCTGCAGATTTAATAATAAAAAGGACCACTATTGATTATCCATCTTGTTCTTATTTTAGCAAAAAAATGTCTTTTTGTCTTGTCTTATAGATTTGCTGGAAAAATTATCTTTATTTTTAAATTAATTCCGTCACTCAAGAAAGTCATTGTGGTCGATATAAAAAGTTATAAACGATTCCAGTTAACTGAAAAAAACATTATTTAATATGCCTAATTTAATTTAATCTAGCCAATGCCCTTATTGTTTAAATTCTTCTAAATATCGATAAAGCGGGCATCATTCTGCAAAGTATCGCACTCGACTGTGCTTCTTCACACTGATTGTGTTCTGGAAAGACGAGTGGGCGGACATGGAGTTTAAACCGTGAGAGTGTATTTTAAAAAGAAAGCCGTTTGCGGCGTATACTGTCTAGATGATGGTGGGTGAAGGGTCGCACACACAACTATAAGCTAGAACCGCTTTCCTGTTTCTACCCTTATTTAGTCTTGCCAACTGTCCCTTCTGTTCAGTAATAAGTGTGATAATCCGTTGATAATCGGAATTGTTGTTCGAATTTTGTTGTTAGATAGCACATAACTTGTGTGCTCGATTACATTTCTCAGTTCCTTTGTAGTTGCCGGCTGTGAGAAATAATGGACTAAAAAATCGGGTTCCATAAAATGATATGATAATCAAACAAATCAAGTAAGGATGTACTAAGCCATATAGTAAAAAGAAAAGAAAAAAACAACAGAGCGTTAATCATTTTGTTGAAAGCATAAATAAAAATAATATTAGTCTTGGTGATGAAGTTAGATTTATAACTTTGTAAAGTCACTTTTTTTTATTTGATAAAGTACCATAGCTTAGCAACCTTTAAGTATCTTGAAACAGAGGTTGTGATTGAAAATGACTGCTAATTATATCTTTAAACTAAAAGCAATACATATACTGTTAAAAAGAAATACGTATTTTTTCTCTAGGAAATTAACTTATCCTTGAAGTAGCTTTTCCTAAATATCCTAAATACTCAATTTATATAGTTTCTTAATGCATAATGTATATTCCTCATATTACTATAAACCATAAATTTCCATTTTTATATTCGTTATCGTACATCCTCGACCTTTCACACCCATCAAACGCATACATTATACCATTTCAGTGTGCTAACACTATCCCTTTGGCAAAGTTCAGACCTATGCAAAAAGGAAGCCGCTGTTTACAGTATCCCTACTTATATATTGTTACATAACAGAACTTGTCAATACGATTCATCATTCTTTTAATACCTAGGCTTAGACGTGCCACATGTGAATCTAATAGTTTGTTTCTGTTGTTTGTGAAACTTATACGGAATATTTTAAACAGTTAACAGATTTCTCTACGTATTGTATCTATTTTAATAATTAAGAAGCTCTTCATCATTTCTTCCATATAACATGCTCTTAAAATGTTGTTCTCGCAACTAGAAATAATACGCTATCAACATCGCAATGCATAATGATCAGTTTGATTTCATAATCAATAAATCAATCAGAACGAATCGATAATTCTCGAATCTGATATATTGACCGTAAAGGTGTATGTTTGTATGCTATATATAATTTACAACCTTTGCAGTGGCTGCTGTTGAAAGGAAGCCGCTATCATTATTCGCTGGGCAAGCAATCCCGATAACAGTGTGGAACAGGCATTTTTCGGATGTCACTTTGGATACTTAAGGAAATGACGCAGTAATTGATTAATGTGTAGAACGATCCACTTTTGTATAAAAAAGATTCACTCTACAGAGTTCTATTATTCTAGTTTATACGTTATATTTCAAAATAATAACATAATACAAATGTAAAATATTTCTTATTAGAAGTTAACAATAGAATAGTGTCACTTTTCTTTTTTCCTAGATTTCAGGGATTAACAAATGTAGGAAAGTATTTTTTTAAACAAGCTATTCTATTGCACTTTTCATTAATTATGCAATTGAGCATCATAGTTTAGATCACTTCCTTTTCCTATTCATACTTATTTCATTTTTCGTACTACAAGCCACCTTTTAGAAAACATTTATCTTTACAGTAGGTTTAGATATGTGATGTTCCTCCGTGCAAATGTTATCACTCTAATATGTGCTACTTAATATTTTATTTATCCTGTAATATTGTAACAACCTATTTCATGTTTTTGCACGCTATTGTATCAAACTTGCATGTAATTTTTGGCTTTTCTATTTTAGCAATGGTAGGTAATAATATATATTAGAGAACGCTTAGATAAATTGCTTTTATTTTTTCTTACTTTTCCATCACAAAATAATATTAAGTAATCAATTATTCGACTACATTTTGAATAGAATAATTAACAGTATATACTATATTCTTTATGAAAGATTTAACATTTTACAGGAGGTTTTTGCAAATAGCAGAGACTTCAATCTTGGCAAATAATTGGTTAAAACATTTAATACCATTTTCATCTAATTTTCAAGATTTATTTTAGTTTACAATATTGTTTATTCGTAATATCACCACGCCCCTAATTTTAATCCTTTATTAAGTGATTTCAAATTGTCTCCATTGGGTATATAAAACATGATATTAATAAAAGTTATAATTCCATATAATATAAGGTAATTCGCCTATCAATGAATGGCAAGTCTATACTAACAAAAAAATGGGAGGAAAAAGTGAAATATATGAGATTATTTTCAGTTACAAATGCCATTACGCTCCATATAAATAAGCTTAAGCACGTGCTAAGTAAGGAACAGTGCGCGAAAAATGTTAGCAAAAAGTTAGATTAATGCTTTACTGGGTGGGAATGGCTATTCGACGGATGAAAAAGCTTGACAGAAGGACTTTAGTTCAGAATAATGATTCCAATTATCATTTTTAACCTTTTGATGTACGTTGAAAGTAGCTTCACTTTAACCATTTTCTACAATCAGGTCAATTTTCATTGTATATTGCTCACAAGCTTTCTTTCTTTATTGAAACAGTTGCTAGAATTTATAAATAGGAGCATTATTGCGCCAGGTGTGAACTAGGGTTTATCTGATGATCCTATTACCTTAACCCTTAGGCGTGTTTGTGTGTATACAAGGCGGTACCCTTTGAACAGTATTGCATATCTTATATTAATCTTAATGTCATTAAAAAAATAAAAAATGCAAATAAGAAACGTGTATATATTTTCTATTGAATTTCGCTGTTGATTTCTATTTGTTGAAATACCGCTACTTCTTGTTCAACTTTCTGATTATCTAGCTAAATTTATTGTTGCTGTATTAATATTTCTAGCATTCTAAGCCCTATTATATTCAAGCTTTATTACATATCTCTTATCTAACACAATTATTTTTATATAGCGCCAGTTAACGATAAGTTTTTTCAACGTGATTAGTAACAAAACCTTTTTGGAAATTTATTTTTTAACATAGAACCGCTAAAAATTAGCATAGTGTATGTTATAGTAGTAACAAAGCCATATTTTGAACCAAAACCAAAAACCAAAATCAAAGAGTTCTGTAAATGATTGCTCGTTCAATACTATGTTCCTTTTGAAACAACCCAAATTTTGCAGCAAAACCATCAAATATTTGTACATATGCAGTGATTTAATAATATCGTAAGTATATTAATACTTTCAGATATATCATTCTGAGGGAAGACCATTTCTCACTATAATCTAATGTTCTTTAGGCTTAATTTATTCCATAATTTCTTTCAGCTGTAAGTATACATCTTAAATAACAAACTAAATTCTCTTATGATCATTTTTGGTGAGGATTAGTGCTTAATTATTATATAGGAGATTATAGTTGGTTTGTATTTAAAGCCCAATATAACAAAATTTATAATAATAGAAGTCACATGTTTTATATTTACAATAGTAGTTCCTACAATTTATGAAGTATATCTATAGTTAGACAAAATTAATAACTTAGCTGACTGAATATATCAATGCCAAGTTTTGCAATATTTTATTTGCTTAAGAGTAGTTAATAAATCTAAAGAAAATGATATTTGGATATGTTTTACCATGGTGCAGCATCAAAATGGTGTGATAATCCTCCTAAGCCGAAGGTGTCTTACAATTGGTCGGGTACTGTCTAGGGGCGTGGCACTAGGCCGCCCTCCCACAGCTGGCTCACTACGGCCCGCCGCAGTCGACCGCAGCGCGGCCTTATAAAACTTTTTAACTATCCATTTTACTTTGTTAGTATCAATTTTATTGGTTCTATCCTATCATAATGCATGTTCGTCTATTGATAGCTCAGCTACCATTAAGTATAGTTAACTACATCGCTAAGCAATTCAAGAATGGCAGTGCTGTGAACGAGAAAAGGAACGAAACGACGCATTAGGACATATTACTATGAATTTATCTTTTAAAAATACGCATGAAATAATTGAAATAATTCCGTATCACTACAGTGATTTGAAGAATATGACGGAAGTTTGTCAGAGGTATATTGTCAAAGAAGAGAAGTATATTTTCTGCTACTTTCTGTTTTATTTCACCTACTTCTTCCATTATCAATCATTCATTTTACCACAGTTAGAATCCGCGGCGTTTCTCATATCACTACATTCACATTGCCATAAAGTTCCTTACAAGGCTTTTCGCTATGAATATGCTACAATTGAAAGAATTTTTGCTACGTAATATATCCAATTTTTTCCGTCAATTTACATAGCATAGAAAATAAAAAAATAAAGTGCATTTTTTAACTGCATATTTTTACGTACTCTCATTAGCTTTTATTTCATCTGATATAAACATTAAAAACGTTTACTTATATAAATATTGTCACATTATTATTTTCAAATCACTCCTCCATGCTTTAAATAAAATTCATTTTTTAGCCATTTATGCACTTACTATTTTAAAATTTTTACATTGGTGTAATTTGGATATCTTATTTATGCGGGAGACACCGTAAGTCTTAATTTTTTTTAAACCCTTGGTACAGCTTTAATATCTGAAAAATTAGGCAAAGTTACTGAAACAAGTAACTAGGAACATAGTTGAGCTTTAATCGAGATCGATTTAAAAAATAACCGGAACAAATAATTTATGAAGTTTATGTTAATGTGCAGTAGAAAATGTTTTACAAGGTGAATACGAAAAATATGCTTGAATAACTATCTATTTATAAAACCACATACAAAGGCCAGCTGTAAACGAAACTTTTTAGTTAGGGTATAATTGCATTACCTTCTAAGTATTGTATCCAGTGCATATAAAATCTAAAATTGAATCTATAAAACGTACTTGAAGAAAGCTATATACTAAAAAACTTAACTTATTATCGTTATAACGGTGTTGGTGAAATTTATTCTGTTTTCTGTAACTTTTATTAATTGGCATTTTCAGTTCACCAAGGATTACGGTATTCGGAAACCAGTTGGGCCAGCGCGGCGGGCGCATAGGCGTACAGCGCTCGCTATTGATTTCTCTCTAGATCGTAAACTTGGTAACTAACACCCACCCCACTATTTACGGGGCTCTTCCACCTAATCTTGTCAAAACAGAAAATTTCCGGGATCATGAAAAACTGCAATTACCTAAAAGCGTCTTAAGTAATTATCCTCTATTGATATGCGAAACTTCCGTTACCCATCACATTTTAGGTAATTAGATGTTAACTAGTATAACTATTATAATGTATATACACTAATGATAATGCATTAACTGAGACACATCACCTCAACATTCAGAAACGATTTTGCCACTAAAACTTCATATTTCGAGAAAGACATGGATATCTAGCCTTATATGGTCCGAAGTATCCTAATGAAATGTTGTACTTAGTATTGGTGTATAATTTAAAAGTAATTATTGAATAGAACACTTCTATAATTGGTTTTAATTATAGTAGGTATACTTTACAAAACAGGTTAAATAAAATCTAATTTTTTGCTCTCTGCTATTCACAACAATAGATTCAAATATAGTTTTATATCGCAGTATTATATAGGTATATGTAATTTGAATAGGTAGTAGGTTAGATATGGATAATTCCTGTGAATAAGCAGTCAACAATTCATGGAAATATATGTAAAGTTACATCACTAATAATAATCGCAACAAAATTATGTATATTAATCACTGTTTTTATCAGATCATATTAATGTCTCACCTATATGATTCCATATTTTTTCTGTCACAGATCAGCTTCACCATGTTTTCTACCTGTGCTTTTCTTCAAAGTCCATTTTGACACCCACTTTAGCAGGGTATTGATTGAATTTGACGAGGAATGGCATTGTAATTACTATTTAAAGAGGAAAAAAAAGTAAAGACGAAGAGAAAAGTAGTAATATGAGAAAATAGATAGCATATATTCATTTATGTACTCAAGTATCTCTCGCTTCTATCTAGTATTTAAGCATTATATAGGCTCAACATATTTTCAGTTCTCGTTACTACTATATCGTATGTTAGCTCTATGATATGATTTCTGTGATGACAATGATGAATCAAGGACAGAATCCATCGTCTGCACACAGGTGGACGTTTTGGTTGTATAACATATTTGTCCATTTTAATACCAGAGCTCTTCTAACAAACTAGACATTTTATACAGAAATATATTTGTAATAATCATTTTTGCATTACATTGATTAGCTATACTTATTCTAATTAAATATTGGTACCATTTTGGTAGGATAACTTTTATGAATTAGTATTATCAATGAAGACTACTAATGAAGTTAGCAATATAACGTAGTTTCTATACCACAACTTTAGTGGACAGTATTTCTTTGTGTATTAAATTAACTAATGAGATGACTATCATTGAGGAATAACCAATAGCTAATTTTCTAAATAATGAGATAATGTTTATATATTTGTTAGTTTCAGCGGTTTTAACTTAAATCCTGGAGCATGTCGTAATCTTCCACACGGCGCTTTCTGGCCTCAACCCACAGGTACTCAAACCGACGCTCAGTCTGAAAGAAGCAACAGTGAAGCTTCTCCGCCGGCTGTCCCAACAAGGTAGCATATAAAAAGGCATAGATACAGCTAAAATAAACTCAGAAAAATTGGTAATAACTAGATCAAAATAAATATATGAAAATATTTAAGGAGAATAACAAATGAACCAATTATCAAAAAAATTTTGTAGTTGGATAAAATATTTGGTGAAAGTAGAGATGAGTCATTTAATAATTATTTTACTAATTTATTTAAGAGAATGAAATATCTTATTACAGTACTTCATCGGGACAGATGTCACATAGCTATATGGGATACCCTGACTGGCAAGCCGCTCAGAAGGCGTTTGCAGCAGCTTCTAATGTCAATGGAACTGGCCCAGGAAAATTTGTACCAGCTTCTAGTGGTCAGTTTCTAACTAATTATATAAAATATATATTAAAATAAGAAATGTTAGAATTTACTAAAGTCAGTAATAGTGGAGCTTAATTTGTTTGTTGTATAACTATTGATTAACTTTGTAGTTTTTTCAAACACTCTGCTGAATGGGAATAGTCTCTTATTATTTCAGGATTTGATATGATGTCAGCTGCTGTGAATCCTATGTGTCCTCCAGATTTCTACCCTACAGGAATAGCCTCGTGGCCTGGTTACCACCCTTACACACAACAATACTCGTTTGGAGCTACACCATATACTCAGCAAATGATGGATATGAGCGGCTTAGCAGGTGAGATTGAATTGTGTTTGAGCAATTACTGTGTATATCTAAACTACAAAGTAATACATTATAAAATACTAAAATTCCGGTGTGTTTAATTTACCGACAATTCTGACTTAAAAAAGAACATTCATTATGGTAACCAACGATGAATAAACGACAGCCGTAACTGAACGAAACGAACGAATCACCCTTTAGTTTTTAACTTTTCTGTAATTATACAATTATATAAAGAGATAGTTAGTAGTAATAATTTTATTTAGAGGGAATAACTGTTGAGTACCATAATATTAACCAATAACGGCTCAAAGAGACTCGATAAAGACAAAATCAACAAGAACAAATGATTTCAAGTGGTTACTTATATCCTAATTTGAAATTTAAAAGAAAATCAAGTAGATAGCAAAACATAACGAGCTATTTTTGAAATTGCTACCTTTCGTCATAAGGAAAACAGTCCAAAATAGGCTAATCAATACGCTGTCTGCCCATTTACGACTGTCATGAAACCTTGTCGCCGCTCAACTATGTGGTTACACAAATATATCATGTTTAACAGGATTTCACCATTTTAAATGTTAAGTGATGTTCTTTTTCTTTCTTAGATATATAAGTATACCTCACTATCTCACTGATCTCTGCCCTTGAGTACTGTACCTACAGTATCCTGTGACTATTGCTTTTGTACGTTGATGTCGCTCCTTGCCGGCGGGTTTCCTTTCATCTTAGTATCATGTCTGGGTTTCGGAACCATAACAGTATTGCCGCTGTTGTCTGTTTGTCCAATAATCTTCAATCTGCAATGCTCTCTCTACCTTCTTCAATTTGCCTTTGATAGTGCAGCAGCTCCTTATCACACCATAAATATTCACACCCCATCATTTAGGACGCACGTTTTGGAGAAATATTAAATGATTTCAGAGGGGTCGATAGAACAAAAATGCCTACGTTGATTTATATAAGGTAAAATTTAACTTTTGCAATAAATTTGTAAAGCAGAAAGTAAAAATGTTCTTTTAACTTCAGGTACAGTGACTAAGTGATATCATATTTGATATAAGTTAATTTTAGGCCATGCTGTATACATGAACAATTTGAATAACTTATTTTATATAGACTTTCATATATATATATATATATATATATATATGTTTTGATCGTATATCTGACATCTGGTCTATAAAAGTATTTCGGCGAGAGCCAACGGCGGTCGATGTTTAATTAAGCTGTAAATGCGGTGGCTGACGAGGCTGGAGGTAGCGGGCAGGGAGCAACTTATATGATTTTTTTTTTAAACTTGCTAACAGGTGTTTCAGATAGAACAGCTGAAATTTTCAAAACCCAGATAAAAACGGATTAATCATTTTGAATTAATAAAAACTGCGCAAAAAAATATCTAATTTACGGTTGTAATCTAAATAAACACCGATAAAATATAGTTAGACAAACAAATTCTTCTTGATTTCTCCCTATAACCAAGCTCATGTATTGTCTTAGCCACTCTATTCCCGATGTACGAGGTGGCTCGTAGTAGTGATGTTCTTCCGCACGAGCTTGGTTTGTAGATGCAGGTCTGATTTCGTGGGTACAATATAGTGCACTAATTGACTACCGTCGAAAGTGTCTTTTTAATCCCAAAATTCTACGTCGCGCTATACTCATAAAACCTGTGCAACGTAGATTGGCGTGCGGATAACGATAACATGAATCGGAGAGAACTACTACGGTGACCAGAGGGGTGCTTCCTTGTCTTTTGAATTACCATGTCCGACAATAATATTAATAATGATCTAATGGATATTATATTGCTCTGTATTTCCGTCCTACATTTACATATATAGTTTTTTAGAGCTGAAGCCTTAACGCATTAATGATTTAAATACTCTGAACTTATTGGGTTATTTCCAAAGATTTTTATGCAACATCTCTAAATATGCATTATTTGTATATATATCTCGTGCCCTTCTTGGATGCCAATATGTCAGTGAATCGAATATGTTCACCTCCATCATAGTCTTCGCTGCTATAAAATCTTTAAATTTGACATTATTTCCCATTCATTTTTTTATACATGGAGGAATTAAATTTTAGGAAATTAATATTTTAGTCCTATGTTATATGAAGTTTTCTTATTACCGTAAGTTTAAGATGACACTTTGAATGTTACTTTGGCATAACGGAAGATTAATTATATATGTATAGTATTATAATATTATACTTTACTATCATATATTTCATAACTCAAAATGGTTAAAAATACATGCAATACTGCTTATTCATCACTTTTTTCCGATTACTGTAACTGTTTGCCTTAGATCATTAGTTCGCATATCTGCGTTTCTTACTCAAGCACATTCTCTCACGTAACCACGCTTCTCGTGGATGTTTTGAATGCGTCAAAAACGGCAAACAACAGATATTTTATGGCGTTTTGGAACGATAGAGGACGCACCTGCGTGCTCTTTTTATTGCCGAAAAAGATGAAGAGTACAAATCGGTGGATTACGCCCTAAGAATAACGAGATTTATACCAATGGATGCTAAGGCTTAGTGAATTTTATGGTTTTAAGCGTAAGTGTCAACTATAAGAATGTAGTTCGAATAAAAGCACTTTTGTGAAGTAACTTAATTATCATATTAGTGGATTTATTTTCTATACATAGTAAATAATGATGCAATCATGTAATGCTTAGAAAAATTCGGTAGTACCGTATATTTTTCCTATTCTCATACATCTTTATATAACGTAAAAAGAGCAGAAAAAGTGTTTAATAAAGTGCTGTTTAGTTTAGTAGATTAAGCAATTAATAATATTTTGAGGAGTTTTTTAAAAGAATACGAGAGTAACCAACCCTGAAATACACTTCTATATCGATTTAAATTAGTATTACTAAATTTTAATAGTCGCTATTTAGTAATCAAAATAACCTTTAAGCGATACAAAATTTTTCCTTAATCCTATTGTATACTGGAAAAAATAGAAAGCATAAATTAAACATGCATTACTACAGCGTTTAATTGGAGACTGGGGAACTGATTAATAAATTAAAGCGATAGAAAAAATACTATTTGAAAAAATAATACAAATTGCTTAGTTCATGGTATTACTTTAAATTCAATTGTGAACGTTACTTATTGGGAAAAGTGGGTTATTAATTGCATGTTTTCTCTTCGTATATCATATAGGGAATTTCAACTGTTTACATTATTAATTACGTTTTAAAATAAATAAGTAATTGCTAAAGTTTTAATCAGTTTGAAGGAACCATAACAGGTATTTTAAGATCTGTTCTCTCTAATTTTTCGTATACTACGTTAAAAGGTATTTGCATATGACTATTTATTAAATAACTGCCGACAGATACTTGTCATCGATGTGCATTAGTTTTATGACTTACAAATTAGAATGCTTGTTTATTATTTAATTATTCATATTTTACAAATAAATGAACTTTCGAAAATTATTCTATTCGGTTCTGTAAAAATACCTGTAGGTGTGATTTCACAAAAGTATTGTAGCTTGAGAAAGAGGAATTTAGCAAAATATAGATGAGATATTTTACTAATTATCATAATTAGTTGTTCTCATCTTTAGTAATCAAAAAAGCTAGCAATTATTATCGAGACGTTATATCAACCATATTTGGATCTGCATATCCCACTGAGAAACATAGTCATGAATGAGATTTATAGTCATAGCGACTAGACGAAAAAGTTACGATAGGGTAGGAAAGTGGAAATATTAAGATATGCAGCATATTTTATTTAATCCTAGGGTGTAATCACTAGTAAGATTTGTTAAAGGAATTAAATGCGAAAATCCTTATATTAATATGGTTTATAGTTTTTCTCGCAATATCTCGCTCTAAGGACTGTAGTACTTTCATATTATGGTTCTTTTCCGCCCCCACTCCCATATCAATGCATTCTACATCTGAGTGGGGCCAATTATATGTCTTCTTTCCACACTTTTTGCCTTACTCAATGTGATAAATGATAGAAATTCACATGCTGATCCTTTGATCTCACCGCCCTTTTCACTGAAGTGATGAAAATACGCAGTACCAAGTAATATTATATTTAATTCAGGGACTAATAAAAGAATACCTGTAGTAATAGTATTTAAAGAAAGTGTTCATATCTAGCTTACTATCAAATAAAATTATTATTACAGACTTTAAATTGTTTTATAGTATATTAAATAGTTATATGTTCATTATGTTGTCTTTTGTAGTTTGAATAACATATACAAAGAACAGTGTTTGAAATTTTTATTAAACTATCAAAATATGTGATATTCTCTAGATTATTCAAGACAGGCATGTGATTTTTTTTCATTTTAATACCATGGTTCTTAATTTTACTGAACCCACAGAACAAAATACACTAACTAAGCAATTTCCGCATCACTACTCAAACTACTGTAGCTTTCTCCTCAAAAACAAGCATCCCGACTAGTGTTCAATTAGCATGCTAGCTTTATTCGAGCTTGGGGAATCGTAAACCTTCTGATCATGCTCGGGTTTTACGACTTTTCCGTACGGGTCTCAATCGCACTAACATGGCAGTCGGCAGCTGCGCGCCGTGAATACGATATGGCCCTTTAATTTAATAAGTGTCACTAGTTATATATCGCCTATTATTGGTCAGTATACAGAGAAATGTTATGATAAAATGCACAGGTAGAATATCAAAGGTGAATAGCATAGGTAATTAACTTAAGCCGTTAATATTATATATATTTCAGAACCCCCACTTGATTGGACTGGTAATCATTCGTTACGAAAGAAGAGGAAACCTTACACAAAGTATCAAACCCTAGAGCTAGAGAAGGAATTCCTTTACAATAGCTACGTGAGTAAACAGAAGCGCTGGGAGCTCGCAAGAAATCTCGCCCTAACAGAGAGACAAGTCAAGATATGGTTTCAGGTCAGTACTAACATGTACTACTAAAATTAAGAGTCAAAAAATCTCTCCTATTTTTTAAGACTACATTATAAAATATTGTTTTCATATATTACTCTATTCAAAAAACACATACAATATTCAAAGAATAATACGCGAAATGTCAAATTCAAAAATTATTGCTGTTACCATTTTCTCAATAATTTTTACGATCTAGTTTCTAGTCTTTTAGAATCGACGAATGAAGGATAAAAAGCAAAAACAGCGTGCTACTGTTGATGGTCAGTGCCTCGCTACTGTATAAGCATGAATAGGAAATTGTAATGTTTAATCAGATGTCAAAGAGGTTATCTATAGTAGTTAAATTTTGCATATGTAATACTCTGATGTAGCTTGCTGATTTCCTCCTTGAAATTACTGAAGGACTACTTAGTCCAGAGTTCACATTTAATAAGTGCGATAGACAAGTCCTTAAAGTTTTTGATGAGATACGGGCATTATTAATATCACTGAGTCATATCTATAAATGACTGCTCAGTCAAGCACTTTTGGACAGTATGATTATCCATCAACCACTTATGTATTATTCTACAGATAATTTTCTTTTTTGTTAACATAATATGTTAATTTGACTTAAAACAATATCCTATTTGTAGAAACATTTTCCAAGAGAACATAGGAAATTTGCTTAGTCTTAGTCTTTGGACTGGTATTGTTAAAAATGTATGTCTCATATATAGATTATAAGCAAAATACTCGATCTACGTTCGTCAAGTTTCCAACGAATGGACAAAGGTCTCTCTAGAAGACAAGCATCTTATTTCTGTATCAAACTTGCTCGAACTGAAGTCCAGTTAGGATTGCAAGCATTGATGTTATTTGTGTCTAATAAGTGCATAATACCGGTATTTTGAGCCAAGTGGCTCAAATTTTGATTTCGATTATATACTAGGATTGCGCAAATTCGAACTCAGATACCCTAGACCGGGTTAGAAACATGAATTCGAAATGTTTTTTGAATTTGATGTAATCCTCATTTCAACCATTATATGTTGACTTCTAGTAAAGACTACTGAAGAATGAACAAACGGTTTCGTATTATTATTAGTAAGATTTATTAAAGGTTCCCTGAATGAACAGTCATTTCCAAACTTACATTTGTACAGTTATGCATTGCATGTCGTTTATTGTATTGTTTTATAGCAAATAAAACATCCTATGGTTACTTGTTTATTTTCAGAAATTACGTATATTATTTAAGCGAAAAGGTCCTTTATTTATAGTAGAACAACATAGCAACAAATAAATGAGACAGTTAAAGGTGCATGCATATTAGAATCTAAATATCAATTAGTAGATTGTAAAGTAGTAGTATTTCGTCAACTTCATTCAACATAAATGAATCAGAAGATATTTGTTATAGTTACTGTTTAAACACTAGTTTCTGTTAAGATTTATTAAATATTAAGTTATAGAATGCAAGTAACCAAAAAATAGAGTAATATTATGCATCAATCTTTTATGTTAATAAAACAACTTATTTTACTTGATATTTAATAGCAATACTAAATCAGTGGGACGTAGAAGACAAACTTGTGCAATACCATATAAAAACCACTCCTCTTAATGATCAGGGATGATAATTCCTATTATCAGACAATTACCTTGTAAACAATGGTCTTTATTTTCTAAAAACTGCGAAGATTATATAATACTAGTTTCAGCTCTGTTTAAGTCATTAAGGCATTCCACTAGTAATTCAGCTGTTAAGAGCAAGTATTCAGAGAAACAGGAGATAGAAAATGTATACCTCACTTAGATCACTGTATATTACCAAAATTAAAGGCTTTTTAATACTAGATTTTCTGAATATAATAATATATGTAATGTGCGACGGCTGGATAGCGGATGTAAAGTGTAGCCACTTAGGGTTATAATTATCGACTTCTGTTCATCCGAAAAGCTGGATAAATGTGAAGACAGGTATAATAAGCAAGGACTGGTTGGAAATTAGAAAGCGAATATTCCGTCCGGCTGGACGTTACACACAGAAACTCTAGAGGCAGACATCTCGGCGTGTGCCAGATATCAACCGTCACATACCCTCTGAGTGGAGCATAGTCTTTGACGGTATCATACTTGAACGGCTTGACAGCATAACAACAAAAATGTAAAAGTAATTAACAATTACTAACTTTTCTCATATTTTCAAATATTTGACCGATATCATTATAATCATTAGAACCGATAAAAACCATTTATTCTATTTTGTTGAAGGTGAATTGAAAAGTATCAATTATTGCTAGAATACGATTGAGATGGAAGGTAAGAAAAAATTATACATAACAATCCCATAAAGATATACAAAGATGACGTAAAGAATTGTATTTATTAAAGTAAAATTATTTTCTAGAAAAATTTTTGTTGGAAAATAGCAGTTCATTAAAGAGTGATAAAAGTTAACAAAATGTATGAAGAGCAGCATCAAATCTGATTTTTTTTTAACTATGAAAGTACTGCAATTCTGTGATCACTTTCTATTATAGATGTTTATGAAAAATATTATTTCCTCATTTAGCTTACTGCAATATAGGATTAGTGTTTCTGACGATACTAGGTAAATTTATATTTTCAGAAGTTCCGATACCTGTAAATCATATCCTCTGATATAAACAGCAAGAAAACCGGCTTAGCATCTCATATACAAAACCAAAAGCATGAAGACTCAATAATAAAGTGGTGAACTACACTAAGCATCAAGAACTCAAACGTCTGATCCCCAACGATCTCTTGAAATTAAATTTTCAAAAGAGATAGTCCAAAAGGACTTTATATATTTATAATAGAAAGAGGTGTTTTTAGATGACATCCATGTAAAGTTTCCCTTAGTATATCAGTTTATTTTAAATATATTTATATTATAGAACTTAACAGTATAATAAATTTTTCATAATAAGTAATGTAGCATAGTATAACTGACCAAAATGGTAAATTAAAGTACAAATACTAAACAATGTGAAAATAGACTATAATTACAAGATGTTCTTAACATTTAATACTATGCTTTCTTACTAATGTCATAGATATTAGTTACTTGTTTACCATGCTCAAAGGAAATAGTATTTTGGAGATCATAATAAGGAATAAATTATTTCAGTTTAAACATTAACGCCATACCGTAACTACCAATAGAAAGGATAATAAAATTTATACACTTGTAATAGAGGACATTTACATCCACCTCAGTAAATTTTAGCCGTATTTACGGCAATTACATGGCATTCAAGCCTATAACAACTGGCCTACATAAGATATTTAGCAAGAAATTCCAATGTTTACTTTCCTATTTTTTCCGCTGTATCTACCGATTTTTCATCAAAGGACTCTAACACCACGGTAGGTATGGAAACATCAAACATGGAGCCATCACCACGTTCCATTTTGAAACGCCCCCTTAAATTGTAAGGAATCTCATTAGGAAACAAAACGTACAAGACTTATAATTATACATACCACATATGGCCTCCTTTTGAGTGGGGTAATTCAACAGTACTACTAAATTGGAAAGCAGGTGAATGGACGTTCAGTTCAGGTTGCTAAAATTTGTGTTAAAGCACATTTTGCAGAAAATACATTTAAATACATTTATTTAGATAAGTCTACTTCTACTACATTTTTTCCTATTCTTAAATTTATATAATATAATATCAATAACAAGTACTTTTCCGACAACGCCATGTCCATGTGCTTGATTCATATTATTCAAGGAATAAATTTTAAGCGATCGTTCCCGTAAGATTACTGGGTTCTCTGGACAATTGTTCTCGATTCTGAATTTAGAAACTATTAACAATCACAGTGTCTCAAATCTAATAATTATGGGGTGATTAATTAATTAAATTTAAATGACTATTATGCATTCACACTGAAGTAATATAAGCTTTAATTACCAAATTTCTCACTGCCATAAATTAATAATAGTAAAAATGAGTTCAATAATGTAGGATCTTACTAATTTTTTAAATAAAAATCTAATCTTAAAGGTAGTATTGTTAAATATTTAATAACTTTTCTTTACAAATGGTATTTATTTTAAATTTTCGACATAATAAGGCATTTTTGGAATGTATAAAATTTTCCATGAAGTAAATTGACGATGAGTAGCCTTTAAGATTGTTTGCTTTAATATTGTGTTGAATGAACCTTATATGATATACAATTAATTCTACTTTCTTATAGTAGCTTTTAATAAATAATTACGGAAAAATAGATAGAATTTTACTTGCTGGAATCATTACTTTCTCTGTATAAATGCCCAATTTTTTTCCAAGAGAAACTTATTCTAACCCATGAATTTCTAAAAGATATATTCTCACCCATAATCTTAGATTTTAGTTTGGAATTCAGTCAGTAAAATATTTTATTCATACCATTCTTGGAAAGAGAATTAATCTCATAAACAGTTTAAAACAACTCAAGTTTAAAAAAATAAATCCAGTGTGAACTCATTCATAAGGTCAATATGTAGAAGTATTTCATAATTCATGTAATCACCAACGCCTTAATTAACTCACCGAATTACATAACGCCACATATGTCGCTGTTGTCCAGATATCAAATTTGGTCCGAGATAAAAAGTAGTCACTGTAACTCCAATATTTTCTGTTATCTCTCTGAAAAACTATTTCTACGTTTTGTTAACAACATCGTTCGCATATAAATAATGTAAATATCATTTGATACAATTTTGATTATTCGAAATATAATAATATTTATAGTTAGTTTTGCCAATTATTTAAATAGTGGAATAGTAATAATAAGAGTGCATAACGATTAACGGTGATCAGTGCCCAAATAACAGGCAAATATAAAACTACTGAGATATTAGACATTACCTGTAAACATCTCTAGGTGCTAACCAAGATCGCTGAGAAGCCATATAGTTCTCAAATAAGTTTGCTTTCATAACTATGCGTACACCAGAACCTTAATTAAATCATAATTTATTTAGTAAGAACAAAACAGTATAAAGAGATAGATAAACAGACCATCGCGATCCCCAGTAGTGTTGAATATTCGCTCGAACAAATCATGTTCCATTGGTGAGTTCTCGGTGGTTAAGTATGGTAAAATATCGCAGTGAGACACACAATCCATGCCACTGAAAAAAGTCTTATTAAGATAATCTCTTCTACGTTATTACTATTAAAAATAAAAAGCGCCCAACAACTGCTTAGATAATGAAAAGTTCTTCTACTATCTGATAAACCAGTAACATCTCAAAAGTAATATGAAGAATTATAAATAACTATTCTTATCAAAGAATAGTTTTATAAGTAAAATTCAGTTGATAATAATAATAATTTTGGGAATATTTAGCAAAACTAATGCCGTAGATAGTGGAAATTTAACAATGGACAACTACTTACATTATAAAAATAAAAGAAATACAATTTACTAACTTTTCTTCTAGTGTATATTCTAAAATTGTTACGCTTACACTTGGATTCAATTACTTTATAAGTGTTAGCAACTTCTCTCCACGTGTTGTGCCTTCCATTAGATAAGACGTCAGATCCACGGGAAATGACATGTGAGCCCAATCAGGACGATGAATGAGAACTTGATAGTAGTTTTTGCGCGACACGACTTTATCACTAAAACTATAATGTCCATGATAAAAGACTAATATAATATCATATAAATTTATCTATAAATCAAGACTTTATTCATTATAAAAGTAAACAGCACACGTCGCTTAAAACTTGTAATTTTCAGTTCATCAAATAATCATACCTTGATCCATTATTTTTATCCTGGAACCGGCAATTAAATGCACATACAACAACACCTCTGTAGGCGAATGTCTTATGGATAAACATCTGGAAAAGTACAGCCAATGGAGGAAAATAATTTATTTTTCATAAATAAACCTGTCCAGGGTCATAGGTTGTTCCCTCAATAGGTGGAATAAAGTGCCCAAGTTCCTTCATAGTTGTAGCACTAAAACGAAACCTGTAAAACGAGGAGATGGGTTAGCTTGCGTTATTAAAGTCTAATACCACTAAGTCATTGTTAAAAAATCGCATCTAGCTAATAATTAACAAGTGGCATTGATACAACATCTTACAGTTCGAAGATAAAACATAGAAATTCATTTATATACTTGATTTTGCTCAAAAGCAATCATATTTGGCTTCCTTTATAAGGTTATATTTCATAATAAATATTTAAGTCTAGTTTCCATCCCAAAAACAAACCTAGTACGACAGAAAACGGAAGTAAAGAAATGCCGCACGGAAACGTGGTCAAACATACGAGCTGAAATGAGCAGTGCTACACTCTTGCAAGTTCTAAAATACAAATACAAATATAAAAAAATTAAGGATTCATTAATAATCACATCAGAAATTTAATAATGACAATATCAGGACATTGAAAAATAAATAACGCCTTTCGGCATATCAAAAACCACTAATTAAACACATTGTCGTTAGAAGATATTTCCGGTAACTAATTATTTCTTAAAGACACAATCATTTAACTATTTATAAGTCAGTTCAATTATTGAGTATGTCACAAATTACTACATAAAAAAAAGCGAATGTGCCGTTGCTACCTTATTCTTTGTGGTTGAAAATACGGACATCTGTTTTTACAGTTTCTGTTTAATTGATATTACGAAGCTGGTTACGATTAGTTCTATCTGAACGGTGTAATATCTGAAGTTAATAAATTTTATGAAAACTCTGCAAAATGCGAGTTTTAAATATGTACAATTTTAATCAAGAGTAATTTAGTGAAATTAAAATAAAAGTTGAAAGTAAGACCAAATGTAGGAAGTAAGATTTAATTATCGAGCCTCCACCCTACGAAATACGGAGTTTAAAGTGAAAAAATGTAAGCACAACTCAGTTGCTTGCAAAATCTACGATTAAAACCGTTTCATATCCAGCTAAATCCAATCTCATCGTAATTTCTCTTCGGTATTATGATAACTAGGAACCTGATTACGTAATCGAAAGATTTTAGATTACAGTGTGCAAGAAATAATACCATAAATGCTAATATTGTATTTGAAAAAACAAAACTGGCAGTGTCAATCCAAATACAATATTAAAAATAATGTATTAAAATCTCCATTTCTATTTAGATTCCATATTTCCAAGTGTCTGATTTGCAAACTTCTTAAAAATTTTAAAATGGGTGTTTCGACAATAAAATATAAAGTCCGTTCTTCACATTGACGTTATTGGTTCTTTACAATAAGGGGAAGCTCATCTATATCACCCTACACAGTTTGAAATATATATTCCGTAGATTTTATGGGGAAAAAATGCAAAGGGCGTTTATGTCCTTATTTCATATTTATGCCTTGGGGTAAGTTTTATCCTCACATCTATTACAGAATTATAGTGATTAGTTTTATTTATTTCTGCTGTTAACATTAAATCCATACCAGTATATTGACAGATTCTCACTTCATGGTTGTATGTGGGCATTAGAAAAATAATGGAAGAATTTAGCACTCCTCAATAAGGTTGACATATTTCCTTTAATATTGAAAACTGATAATTACTATTGAGATATTACTACTAATTAAGACAAAGAACATAAATCTTACATCAATAAAAGCAAAATGTTGCGAAAAAAATCGAGTTATGATGTCTTTTGGTCACCGACTTTTCCAGAAAACTTACCACATAACAATTTGAAGCTAGTGTTCGCTCGAACAACTATAGAAGTGTTAAGGCGCATAATTATGCACCTCTCTACAGACCTAGTTAGCGTTAGATGTTTATTAAATACAAGATTATTAGATAAAGGATGTAGAAAAAAACTCCGATAATCGCCTCACAATTGTCGCCAAATGGCTATGTACTACTTATGAAGTGCATGAAACTTAATTTTTACTCATTATAATGAAAATAGAAATTCAAGAAAATCTTTCTAGGTATTCTCGTTACTCTCATCTATGACACCTCCGGCCGATGCCTGGATGTACCGCACACTCTGGTTTGTCGTGAACGACGTACTCTGTGCAAGTAATGCCCCCGTCCTCTTGGCTCTAAATCATCCTGTACGCAAAGTCTTCTTGAGACAAATTGGTCTTAAAGCCAAAAGCCTCCACACTAAGAGCTCTCTACTTCAACACGTCTAGGATATGCTATTCTTGAAAAGTTATCATGTATTTTCCTTTAAAATAGTGATCTCTGTATCTGATTACTCAACTGATTATTTATTTAGGTTGTTAATAAGATTTGAATATATTGTATTTATACAATGAATACATGTGCGGAAATAGTGTTTGAGTTGTTATCAGAGATATTCTGGAACTTTTAGAGAACAATTATAAAGCTGAGATTTGAGGTAACTAGTATGTTAGAGTAATTAAACAAGGTTCAAAGTTCTGTATGTCGAAATTCTTATTATGGAATGTCTCCATCCAAGTTTCTACTATATTGACAGAGGAGAAGAAAAAGGTCTTTGTCTACATACGGTGGCGGCCATATACTTAAGGCACCCCCCCCCCCTCGATCAGGCTCAATGACGTATTTCACGAACTACGTCATCAATTTGAGTGATTCAAAAGTGGAGAGAGGTAGGAGATGTAGTCTGCTCCCTAGTATCGATTGATTTTCGTTGATTCCGCTGTTAGTTTTTGAGAAAATTAGTTTAATCTCAAATCAACCCATCTTCGGTGCGGCCATATACCTAAGGCACCCTTGATGTAAGTGATTTAACTTCTTTTTACAATAACTTTTCTATGTTCAATGCTAAAATTAGTGTAAAGAAGTGTTTTTATAGTCATGGAAAGTCTGTTTCCAGATGAGTAGAGGAAAGAATATCACCTCAAACCAACGAGTGATTATTTACGTTTTGCTGGACCAAAACTTGAGTCAGGTGCAGATTGCAAAGAAGTTGGAATTCTCTCGGTGTTCAGTTCAAAATGCTACTAAGCATATTAGTAAGTCTGTGATACTGAAAAATGCCCCTCGTACTCGAAGAAATCGAAATATTACCGAAAGGATCGACCGAGTAATCCGTCAGCAAAGCGAGGACAGTCGTCCATTAATTGCCAGGGACATTCACAACGAAATTAAAGCCTATCGAGAATGCTCACTGAGTATCAGGTCAATTTGACGACGTTTGGTATAGGTTGGATTAAATGAACGAATAGCCCGAAAGAAGCCCCTTGTTTCTTTGAAGAATTGAAAGGCCCGAGTTGAATCTGCGCGAGAACACCTGACATGGTCAACAGCGGATTGGACTAAAGTGGTATTTTCTAATGAGTCCAAGTTCAACCACTCTGGACCGGATGGAAAGAGAATTATGCATCGTCGTCTTGGAGAGGAATTTATGCCAAAATGTACAGTTCCTACCATTAAACATGGCTGTGGTTCAGTGATGGTATGGGCGGCTTTCAATAGAAATGGACCGGGACCTCTTCATATCGTAGAAGGTTTAATAGATAGCACTTCTTACATAAGAATACTAGAGGACAACCTTTTACCATATGCTAGAAGTCAAAGGTTGGGTCGAGATTGGATATTCCAACAGGAAAACGATCCAAAACATTCAAGTAACGCCACGAAACGTTAGCTCCATCGGAAGAAAATCACCAAAATGGAGTGGCCGTCATAGAGTCCAGCCTTGAATCCCATGGTACACCTATGGAACGATGTAGAAAAAGAGGTACGGAGGCAAAAGCCATCCAATATTAAAGAATTAGAAGCAGTTATCAAGACAGCTTGGGCTCACATTTCAGTCCAACGTTGTGCTAACCTTGTAGACTCTATGCCACGACGTTGTGTTGCAGTTATCACGAATTTCGGATATCTACAAAGTATTAGTTATGTACTAACTTATTGTTATTGCTGTTGTTAATAAAATTTTGTTTTCATCAAGTTGTATGGTGTTTTTAAATCACTTACATCAAGGGTGCCTTAGGTATATGGCCGCACCGAAGATGGGTTGATTTGAGATTAAACTAATTTTCTCAAAAACTAACAGCGGAATCAACGAAAATCAATCGATACTAGGGAGCAGACTACATCTCCTACCTCTCTCCACTTTTGAATCACTCAAATTGATGACGTAGTTCGTGAAATACGTCATTGAGCCTGATCGAGGGGGGGGGGGGGGTGCCTTAAGTATATGGCCGCCACCGTATGTAGACAAAGACCTTTTTCTTCTCCTCTGTCAATATAGTAGAAACTTGGATGGAGACATTCCATAATAAGAATTTCGACATACAGAACTTTGAACCTTGTTTAATTACTCTAACATACTAGTTACCTCAAATCTCAGCTTTATAATTGTTCTCTAAAAGTTCCAGAATATCTCTGATAACAACTCAAACACTATTTCCGCACATGTATTCATTGTATAAATACAATATATTCAAATCTTATTAACAACCTAAATAAATAATCAGTTGAGTAATCAGATACAGAGATCACTATTTTAAAGGAAAATACATGATAACTTTTCAAGAATAGCATATCCTAGACGTGTTGAAGTAGAGAGCTCTTAGTGTGGAGGCTTTTGGCTTTAAGACCAATTTGTCTCAAGAAGACTTTGCGTACAGGATGATTTAGAGCCAAGAGGACGGGGGCATTACTTGCACAGAGTACGTCGTTCACGACAAACCAGAGTGTGCGGTACATCCAGGCATCGGCCGGAGGTGTCATAGATGAGAGTAACGAGAATACCTAGAAAGATTTTCTTGAATTTCTATTTTCATTATAATGAGTAAAAATTAAGTTTCATGCACTTCATAAGTAGTACATAGCCATTTGGCGACAATTGTGAGGCGATTATCGGAGTTTTTTTCTACATCCTTTATCTAATAATCTTGTATTTAATAAACATCTAACGCTAACTAGGTCTGTAGAGAGGTGCATAATTATGCGCCTTAACACTTCTATAGTTGTTCGAGCGAACACTAGCTTCAAATTGTTATGTGGTAAGTTTTCTGGAAAAGTCGGTGACCAAAAGACATCATAACTCGATTTTTTTCGCAACATTTTGCTTTTATTGATGTAAGATTTATGTTCTTTGTCTTAATTAGTAGTAATATCTCAATAGTAATTATCAGTTTTCAATATTAAAGGAAATATGTCAACCTTATTGAGGAGTGCTAAATTCTTCCATTATTTTTCTAATGCCCACATACAACCATGAAGTGAGAATCTGTCAATATACTGGTATGGATTTAATGTTAACAGCAGAAATAAATAAAACTAATCACTATAATTCTGTAATAGATGTGAGGATAAAACTTACCCCAAGGCATAAATATGAAATGAAAATGATGAAGGCCGACAAGGCTAGACGCATGGCTAATTCACCCGGCTTGCGAACCACAACATGAGTTTGAACTCTAAAGTTGAATGCATTCATCACATAGATAAGAAAAGCGTAAATATTATGTAAAAACATCTACAGTTGCGATTTTATGTTTTCAGACATTTGAAAAACTTTACATAAATGCAAATTTTCTCTTGTTTTAGATCGGCAAAGTATTTTTAGCTTTTAATAGAGCAGTTATAATTGTATAAACTTTATCCGAAAAAATGCTTCCAATGCACTGTTATATTATATACCACGTACTCATATTTTATTAGATGCAGTATTTTAGAATGTCTTTCTATAATTAAAACAATTAAAATTTAAAATTTTCTAAGCTCTCTACTCCTTTCACTTATTTCATAAAATAAGACGTTTCACGTCACCAAAAAAGGTAATGCCGAGGTAGCCACTGAAAAACATTAGTTTTCACATTGATTTAAAATCTATTCTTAAATTCCAGAATTTTTTCTCTTGAAGTGAGTAATAGTCTTTTATTATGGTAAATCAAAATCCACCAAAATCAAGTTCCTTTACTGAACAATCTGCTCATTTCACTCAAGCAACCTGGTCGTGTTATGACGAAAAATTACATATTTTATTTTCAAATCTTATGTCGTAAATATATGTGCTCCTCATAATTATTAGGATTCTTTCCTTGAACTATCAGCATTATATTCCTGCACATCTCCGGTGTTAGTTCGTTCCATACATCAGTAGATTTTTCCAGTGCTAGTAAGTGTACCCTTCAAAATAAACTCGCAATTTCAATTATACTATATCTGTATTCACTGACATTCAGATCAGGTTCAAAAGCCACTGCTGTGAATTCACCGGCTTTATTTGCGAAGTATTCTACAGTTTTTTTGTTTTTGCAAAGTGAGCCAAAATTTTGCATGAAAATAAATTTAATTGGATACAAGAATTTTCAATCGAAAAAGCACTTCTTAAGAAGAATCTTAATATAGTAGACAGTTACTGCAGACTTCACAAAATATATAAATACTTCCTAATGAAACTGATTCTTGTACTCATCATCATATTTTAAAAAAGTCATTGTACAATTAGTTTATCAGCATAGATATTGCACACTTTTCAAATGACAACATTTCTCTATCATTGTGAAGAGTTCGCAAGTAAAAGATTTTTCATTAGAGAATGTAATACTCACCAAATGGTCGATAAGGAACCATCTGCGAGTTTTCAACATTTGCTCAGACGTGAACTTTGATTAACATCGATACATTTTTATCTTCTAAATCTTTATGTTTTGATCGATATCCTGCTACCAAATTTTAATTTCAAAAATAACTCGTCAGTTAATAGCTTTTGTACTAGTGTTTCTCTCTAATCAATCCATTCTTCATATACCTAAAGTTATTCTGTAATAATATTCCTCTACGATGCATATTATTCATTATAGATATTGCTGTTAATTTTGGAAATAATGTTTGGATCAAAATGTCAAAGCTAAGTTCGTAAAATCAAGATTTTACAACAGCTTGTAATAGCTAAAATGATAAAAAAGAACTTACTAGATCTAAAGTGAGAATTCTAAACTGAAATAAAGCATTTTCATATTGATGGCTAAATGCATAAGTACTTCATTTCATTCAGATAATTACGTATCTATGTTCCTTCTAGTGATTCAAAAAAGAAAAAGGTACGCAGTGTTTGCTTATATGTCTCCATTAATTTAAGTTTAGGTTATTTCTTGCATTTTAAAACCATTAAAAACTAGCGTTTACAGTTAATTATGATATTAGACCCCGACAAAGTATTAGGTGATTGTAGAAGTTTTAGTCGTATTTTTAAAAATTTCAGTTTTATTTCCATAATAAACAAAATGCAGTTCAATCACCAAAATATTTTCTCGCGCTTTCTATGACCTTCTTCTATTTGTCGGGTAACTTTTGGATTCCTTCGTGAAAAAAAGACATCGGCTTGGAGGCAATGAAATCATCAATCCATTTTCGCACCTCAGCCGCATCTCAAAAGCACTGTTCTGCTAGACAGTTCCGCATCAACCGGAATAAATGGTAATCCGAAAGCACTAAGTCCGGTGAATACGCCGCGTGCGGAAGAACTTCCCAGTCTAAGTTCAAAATGGTTTGCTGAGTACTAAAAGCAACGGGAGGCCTAGTGTTGGCATGCAGCAAAATGACCTTCCGACTTCGTTGTCCAGTAAATGGTCCTTTCTGTTCCATTACATCCAGCAAATCAATCAGTTGACGACCGTACTGCTCGGTACTAACCGTCTCAACTACTTGAAGGAAGTCATAAAACAGCACACCCTTCATATCTCACCAGATGCACAGAAGGACTTTTTTGGCGTGGATGTTTGGCTTTGCCGTTGATGTTGTTTGCTGTCCAGGGTCTAACCATGAATGCGTATGTTTAGGATTGTCGTACACAGTCCATTTTTCGTCACCAGTAACAATTTCCCACAAAAAGTTCTTTTTGCGTTGCCTGGCAAGCAACGAGATGTATATGTTGAGCCGGCGCCAATGCTGTCTTCAGAGAGTTCATCTGCTACCTACTTTCTGAGCTTGCGACTTTCCCCCATCTTATCCAATCATCTTGAAACCCTTGTTTGATCAACTCCCAACTGTTACGCGAGTCCCTTTCATGTCTGTGACGGATTTCCATCCAATAATGATTTCAAAGCATCAGTCTTCGCCGTTCGTGGCGTCCCAGGGCGTTGTGGGTCATTGACATCAAAATCCTCAGCTTTAAAACGTCGAAACCAATATCTGCAAGTACTGTGGGAGAGAACACCTTCACCGAGTACAGATCATATTTAGTGGCATGCTTCAACAGCATTCTTCCTTTGTTGGAATTCGTAGAGAATACTGTGTCGAATATGCAGTTTTTGGTGGATCAAATTGTTCAAACTGCTTTATGAGGCTATGTTTATGGTTAAATCATAACTTATGGCTTTTCACAAACTACAAACCCAACACTACAATAACGCAAAAGATCGGAAATTTATCTAGGTTTTAAATAATTGTGCTAAAGCGCTGAAATAAATGACTAAAACTTCTGCAACCACCTAATATAATGCTTTGAAAAACTTCCATCACATATATTTCTAATAATATATGTAATGTGCGACGGCTGGATAGCGGATGTAAAGTGTAGCCACTTAGGGTTATAATTATCGACTTCTGTTCATCCGAAAAGCTGGATAAATGTGAAGACAGGTATAATAAGCAAGGACTGGTTGGAAATTAGAAAGCGAATATTCCGTCCGGCTGGACGTTACACACAGAAACTCTAGAGGCAGACATCTCGGCGTGTGCCAGATATCAACCGTCACATACCCTCTGAGTGGAGCATAATTTTCAACTATGGTATAATATTGTAATAATATACTACTAGTTCTTTAAACAATACGGTATTTTTATAAATAGATTTGAAAACGTCAAACTGAGAATCGTAACATGTAGTTTACTAATTAATATCATACCTGATAAAAATAGATATATACAGAGCGGAAACTATTATATTGATCACAATACCATCAAGAATGGCCAAACCGACAAAATATACCTAAAAACTCCAATTAAGAAATATTTACGACCGCTTAAATAATTAATTTCATTATATGTATAAATATAAAATTGCTTGAACAGTTTATAAATGGTTTCATATTGCAAAGCAAAGACGATTAAAGTAACATTCAGAAGATATTTAAAATACAGTTGTGCTATTTATCCATAATTATTAACGTTTGTTTTCATGACTGGTTTTTAACTGTGATGAATAGTATGAATTTAAGGTGATTTTTTTATTGCAAATATTGATTTCTAGAAAAGGAACGCCAGAAAATTTTGTATGGTACGTTGAAACACCTACATGAACAGTTTTCCAAATATAAAGTAGGAATTTTAGAAGAAATGTTTTTAAAAAAGTTCTCAGTTTCTCAAATTCTATATGGATACACATGCTTAGATCACGTTTTATTTTTTAGCACTGCACTCATGAAAGCTTATCTCGCAATCCATCTAAAGCATATCTAGATTTTAAATCATGACACTGTTTAAATTATTAAATGCATAATAATGTATATGTACAGTGCGTTTCAAAATGATAGTCGACTTTGTTTTTTCGCTTGTTTCGTGTTCTCAGTCGCCAGATTGATTCAATTTCTTCTGGGGTGAGGTGTAATAGCTTGGAAGTTTCCAGTTTTAATCTCATTTATTCCCATAAAAAATGACGCTTTTCGTGTCATTTTTTCCCGAGCTAACCAACTTTCACCGTTCGGAAATGGTAGCACATTTTATTAAAATAAGTGTTAACGACAAAAACAATAACGACTAATGTATATCACAATTAACTAATTGGCAGCACAACTACCACTTTTATTAATTACCTGGAAAATTCGTTCAGACACACTGTTTACTAAATTTGTAGTGGCACTTTTGTCTATTTCGTTTCATGTCTTGCTAAACGACACTGGACGTCCTCAACGGTCTCAAACTGACGTTATCGACATGAATCCAACGCACGAGAATCGCCCGCAGATTCTCCATCAGATTCAAGTCAGGAGAGCACGACGTCCAGTTCAGAGTGTCCACGTCACCGTTCTTCAGCCGTCTTGGTGCTTCGAGTGGCGTGGATGGGGCATTATCTCGTTGAAAAGTGAAGCTAGCGATGGGAAAACGTTCGATATACAAAACTAGACGATGTCCTATGACATCCTGGTAGTCCATGCTGTTCATGTTTGTGGGCACAAACATCAAGTCAACCAGTTCCATAATACTGAAAGCACTCCAAACCGTAGCACTTCCTCCGCTGAAATTTCTAGCTGAAAATTGTCGGGGATCTCTCCAGTATGAGTGACATCCATCATGACCGTCTAGATTGAACTTCTCATCACTGAAGATCACCTAAATTCGCAATAATGAGTTTATAGTCTTATTTCGAAGACTCGGACTTTTTCCCAGTCGAATCTCAGGGAATACCTGGCAAAGCGAAGTCTTTCGTCCTTGTTTGCTCGCGTCAGTTCTGGCTACTTCTTCATCCGTAATCGGACAATATTGGGACATTTCTCCAGAATTCTCCACACCGTAGTTTTTGAAGCATCAGTAGCACAAGTCCGATGGATTTCACTGACGCTTATCGTACTATTCGACGCTGTCCGCAAAAGTGTCCTTTTCAGTCATTCAATTTGCCAGGTCTTCTACTACTTTTCGTTGTTCCGTATTCTTGAAGAAGCAGGGAATTCGAAACAGCCTTCCTGCAGCGCTTGACAACATCTGCAATTTGCTTTACCGTGCAACCGGTAGTTGACAGTGCTTTGATTTGACCTCTTTCGTGCTGACTCGGTTTAGGAGCACGACCCACCATTATGATGGTTCAGGATTAGTGAATTTGTGCATTTTTCGCCAAATAACGCCAAAACATGCTCAGTGTGCTACCATTTCCGAACGGTGAAAAGTTGGTTAGCTCGGGAAAAAATGACACGAAAAGCGTCATTTTTTATGGGAATAAATGAGATTAAAACTGGAAACTTCCAAGCTATTACACCTCACCCCAGAAGAAATTGAATCAATCTGGCGACTGAGAACACGAAACAAGCGAAAAAACAAAGTGCTCTATCGTTTCGGACTGTATAATTAACAGATATATTTCGTTTACATAGGCAAACGATTATCTTGAAAGAATAAAAATTCTAGTTCTAATATTTTTTTCAATGCGTACTAAATTGTTTTTTAATGGGAAATACTGAAAATCAGTAAAATTAGACTGAAAGAGGTGTGATAAAGGAAACTATCCTATGTTTGATGGCTGACACTTAGTACTAGATACAATTTTTTGGGAAGTAGGGTATAAATAGAATAGAATTTAGGTCTTTAGCAGATAGGCTATTTGATAGGAGTGAAAGAGAACTTTTAATATTTCTTAGATAGTTATATATTATTGTAATGAATTAAATACAGCAGTAAATAGCAATAGAGAATTGCAAATTGAAGATTTTGAACAGGATATTTAATAGTTTAGATTCAGGTTATATGAAGGATTCTATACTTTAATACAAATATGAAAGGGTAAGACTTCAATTTGACGGCATAGTATCTTTCGAGTTCTTTTAAATCTCGTTTGTCTAGTTTAGCAGTTTACTTTTTAAATCATTATTACAAGAACATATTTGAATTGAAAGTGCTATTTATTTCCTCCTCCCCCCAAATTAAGTAATTGCTTACTTTATGAAATCTGCTATCTTTAGTTGTAAAAATGACAGATCCTGTGGATCGATCAAATACGAATGTGAACTCCGTAAAAAATAATGGGATGATGAATAGAATCGGTATCGCCCATTGTAGCACGAGAAGAAACGTAGTAAACTAAAAATAATGCTAAAAAGTCCATATATGTTGTTATTCGATTCTAAAATGATAGTATTATTATATTTCTAATATTTAAAGTTTCCTTATACAAACTATTACTACGAAAGAAATAAAATAAACTTACGGATGATCGCCACCACTTTTGTTTATGTCTAATGGGATAGTACACAGCAGTGAATCTAAACAATTAAACTAGAAACATAGATTACGTTATTGCGGATGTCCCATGTAAAAGGTAGAAGTCGACTTATCTATTGTCCATGACTTTCTTCAGAGAGGGAATTTTACAAATATAGACACAGATTTAGGATCACCATTGAATTTTCGATATGGAAGACATTAACTCAATCATTCTTTCAAAATAGTTTCTACCTAAGAATAGTTATTCCGTCTTCTTAGGTAAAAACCAGAAGAATCTGCTTAAGTTTACAACTGTGTTTTACCTTTAATGATAGGAAATAATTACTAAAGGAAACGAAAAACGGACCAAGTTGATACCTTCTACATTAGAAATGCAACGCTGATCGTAAATCTGTCTCCATATTTATAAAATCCTTTCTCTGAGGATAGTTATGGACAATAGAGAAGTCGACTTTCAGTTTGATAAAGTGATGTAGAATTAACTAATTTATTTGATAAAATATTGCACAGAAGGAAAGAAGAGTGCATTAAATACTTCACTACTTCCCACTTAATAAAAACATCATGCTTCAATAGTTTTTGTCTTGTGCGTTTATAAAATCTTTCAAAATCATAAAATGAAAATATTCAGTTGATTTAATAGTGGATGAATTAACTTAAAGGTGGGATCATGCCTTATCTAACAGATACTGAACATTGTCCGTACAACTTATTAGGTGATTGTAGAAGTTTTAGTCGTATTTTTAAAAATTTCAGTTTTATTTCCATAATAAACAAAATGCAGTTCAATCACCAAAATATTTTCTCGCGCTTTCTATGACCTTCTTCTATTTGTCGGGTAACTTTTGGATTCCTTCGTGAAAAAAAGACATCGGCTTGGAGGCAATGAAATCATCAATCCATTTTCGCACCTCAGCCGCATCTCAAAAGCACTGTTCTGCTAGACAGTTCCGCATCAACCGGAATAAATGGTAATCCGAAAGCACTAAGTCCGGTGAATACGCCGCGTGCGGAAGAACTTCCCAGTCTAAGTTCAAAATGGTTTGCTGAGTACTAAAAGCAACGGGAGGCCTAGTGTTGGCATGCAGCAAAATGACCTTCCGACTTCGTTGTCCAGTAAATGGTCCTTTCTGTTCCATTACATCCAGCAAATCAATCAGTTGACGACCGTACTGCTCGGTACTAACCGTCTCAACTACTTGAAGGAAGTCATAAAACAGCACACCCTTCATATCTCACCAGATGCACAGAAGGACTTTTTTGGCGTGGATGTTTGGCTTTGCCGTTGATGTTGTTTGCTGTCCAGGGTCTAACCATGAATGCGTATGTTTAGGATTGTCGTACACAGTCCATTTTTCGTCACCAGTAACAATTTCCCACAAAAAGTTCTTTTTGCGTTGCCTGGCAAGCAACGAGATGTATATGTTGAGCCGGCGCCAATGCTGTCTTCAGAGAGTTCATCTGCTACCTACTTTCTGAGCTTGCGACTTTCCCCCATCTTATCCAATCATCTTGAAACCCTTGTTTGATCAACTCCCAACTGTTACGCGAGTCCCTTTCATGTCTGTGACGGATTTCCATCCAATAATGATTTCAAAGCATCAGTCTTCGCCGTTCGTGGCGTCCCAGGGCGTTGTGGGTCATTGACATCAAAATCCTCAGCTTTAAAACGTCGAAACCAATATCTGCAAGTACTGTGGGAGAGAACACCTTCACCGAGTACAGATCATATTTAGTGGCATGCTTCAACAGCATTCTTCCTTTGTTGGAATTCGTAGAGAATACTGTGTCGAATATGCAGTTTTTGGTGGATCAAATTGTTCAAACTGCTTTATGAGGCTATGTTTATGGTTAAATCATAACTTATGGCTTTTCACAAACTACAAACCCAACACTACAATAACGCAAAAGATCGGAAATTTATCTAGGTTTTAAATAATTGTGCTAAAGCGCTGAAATAAATGACTAAAACTTCTGCAACCACCTAATATATTAAAGTTATTCAGAGAAACGTGTTACCTCAAAATGCTAACGATTTATATAGTAGCTTTTATTAGATCGAATTTGTCTTTTTAGTATGAAAGAAGAGAATAATATGATTTAGTAGAACAATTACTTCTAGATAATGTTTTTAAAGAAAGTAGAGACTTTCCTGTATGCATTGACAGTTATTATTTATGATGTGGGTTTCCATATAATTTGTGCCTCATTTTACGATATTTGTGATGTTAAGTTTCCTTATATTTACCTAGATATTATGAATATGCGATTAACCATAACCTGTTAACAGCAATAAATATAATTCCAATGGCCTGTGAGTGACCAAGATAGTTAACTCCAGCAACTGGCATAACGGACCAGTTCTCTTTGAAAAATGTCTCTGGGAAGAAACCGAACATAGGAAATTTGAAGAAAATAGTGGAGAAAATAGCCATTAGAATATCAGCGATTGATAGGTGGATACAAAGACGGAAAAAACTGGAGGCAAATGGTGCTCGGTGTCTGAAAATGAATTGATTGGATGTTGTACATACGCATAAATAGACTACCTAAAGATATATGGGTAAGAATTGACTGACCTTTCTTTAAATATAATGTATACAAACATAATATTAACAGGTAAACACAGCAAGGATAGGATTGTAGATATATAATCCACAAACAATGCAATATTAACGTATGGCATAATCCTAAAATAAGTAAGAAAAGTTCAAACAAAAGATTAGTTTAATTATGAATGGTTTTATTAGCAGATAATAAGATAGAATAAAGATATAACTTGTCATATTGTAGAATACCAAAAACGAATTAAATAACTATAGAAGAATATAGTAAAGTAATGAAAGAAGCATTGTACCTAATTACTATTATATCAAAATGAGGAAGAAATACTATTTTTCTAGAGGATGGAGCTAGATGATATGTGTGCATCACCAATATTATTTGTAGTTCTTTTAGTGAATATATCAGAAGCGCAAAATTAATAAAAGATGAATTGATCAATGAGACAAAATGGGCAAAGTCTATAAATATAACCTATGACCAACTTTTAATTGAAATAAAATAGGAATCAAATTGCAATATCTACTTCCTCTCTCTTTCGTAGAAAAAAAATCGATTTATCACAATAACAAAAATATTCTGTTTTCTAAACTGTAGATAAGCCCATTTTTACTATAATTTCTGAAAATATTTATTTTAGTAAATAGAAAATTTAATATGTACTGAGTCGGAAATTCAAAACCGATTCCAAATCTATGCGACATTCAAACGTTAAAGGAAGTAATGGATAATAGAGAAAATAAAAGCAAAAAGTAGCGCTTGATTTTGCGCAATGCGCACTCCTCGTTACCCGATCTCACTAGAGTTTTTGAAACTAGTGAAATAAATTTAAAGGTAAAAGAAATTATTTTTTATTTTCTGAAAGCAAAAACAAATTTTTAGCTAGGAATAGGGAAAATTGAATTATTTATGTAGTTAACAACATTTTCTCATTAAGATTCAAACCATTTCTGAAACTTCAGTATTTCATGCAAAGAGGTTTCACTAATAAGCAAGACAAAACTTCTTATTCTAGGTGTTATGCAAGAAAGAAGTCACAATATGGTTTTCGTTCTTACAAGAAGTAGGATTTATTACACTGAAATCAGATTTTCTCACTTAATCTTAAGCAACTTGAACACGAATAAAATAGCAACAGTGAACTAGTAATAAGAAAACGTTAGAAGTTCATGTTGTTAGAGTGAAAAATTAGGAAAGATAATATTCATTTGACAAAGCAATGGATTGATTTTTTTTGATAATTTTATTTCCTGGACATTTAGTAATTTTAATCCACTCCTATTTGTTTAAAATAGTACAAATTTTTGCTCTAAGATTTTCTAAATAAAAATTTGAATTGTTTATAATATATATTGATTATTGGAGACCTACCTTTATTTGATGTTACATAACTTTTCCTATTTCTATTTTACATTTTTCTTATTATCTGAAATATCTATCATCTAAGACAAATTCACCACATTTTCACTATTGCCGTCTTTTACAGTCGTAACTAATTCCAGCAAATAATGTTTAGAAAAATGTCCAATACAATTGTTTCACTCATTGAAAAAATAGTTATTCATATAATTTTCAGTATTTAATGTATGTTTTATGCAACCTTTCTAAAAAGAACTCATAAGAGTAGCACTTGTTGAACACACGTATAATATTTGTGAGATTTTAAGTAGGAGCTTAACAAGAGAAGTACGCCCGTCATGCTTTTAGATTGATCAATTATTTTGCCCGTGAATTACACAATTGAATACTGCGAGTCTAAGATTATTCTCTTGTTCCCATGTATCGCATCACTGAAGCAGCACAGGTGGTTAGGCTTGAGTATGATAATAGAGAAGAAAGTTCTACTACAAATACGACACTTACAACCATATGATTAGAACTTGACAAATCAGGTGAACTTTTGAAATTAGGTAGTACAAAATAATATAAGGAAATCAGTAAATTGCGTATATCATACAGTGCATCAAATGGTATATAAATTCTACGAGAGTTGATACTACTTAGAATAACTGATAATTAGACAACACTATTTTCGGTTTAAAACTGTAGAAAAGTCCTAGTGGAAACTTAGTGATGAATAATGCACAATTTTATAATGGTTGGTATTACTTAACATGCAGGGTAGACAACAAAGGGCTGTTTTAAAAGTAATAAACCTTCTTTCAAAAATTACGCAAAATTATGAATTGCAAACAAATCTAAAAACATTTCTCTAGCATTTGACTATAGAACTTTATTATCATATATGGTAAATGAAACATCTATTGGGTTTGTGAAAACATTTATTTTCGTTTTTTTTTGCATAAATTGGCCTAGATATCCTTATTTTTTCCATTGTTTTAATACCGGGAAATTATCCTTTCGAATCTCTTGTTATTGTTGAAAACGAAATGAATATTCATGGATTTGATGCTCTTATTATTCCTTTCCTACAAAAGCATTGGAACTGATTCTATTATGAGAGTTATCAATCGTAAAATTAATGTTTTTAATTTGTGGTTGATTAAAATAAAATAAAGTCATTACTGTACTAATCTCAATTTTAGGATGGAGATGGTAATAGACTAATGAAAGAAGAGAGCAGGTGTTTTAGATCAGCCAAAATACCTGCCAATGTACAAGTTGTTTCTAAGTGCATAAACAATTTGATTTCCGATACTCATCAGTCAATTGGCAAATTTCTAAGAAGAGCGAAATTAAGAAAGCCCCCTCTAAAAATACTGTGAGGTTTGTTTTTGTTAATTTCAAAATTTATCAATGTTTGTTGATATTTTCACGATCCACTTTTCACTTGACCAATATACCAATTATGTTTAAGAAACTGGTAAAGTCAGACAAAGAACGTGTCAAAGAAATTTTCAAACTATAGTCTTAAAAATTAATTTGGACAACAATCCTAATACTTTTAAAATTCGTTCTTTTTGTATAGTGTATATCTTATACAAATTAAAATACGAATTAAAAATAAACATAGGCTTGTAGTTTGGCTACATTTTTCTTATAAAAAAAATAGCTGAAATCTACAGATCAAAATGGTATGAGTTATTATATTTAAATAGTGAAGAAATTACAATAAGGTTATAAAATTACTATTAAATATCCTATACAGTAGGTTTGTCATGTTTTGAAATAAACACAGGAGACAGAGCCGAAGGCTTTATCACATCTCATTTTTTACATTAAATATAATACTTCGAAGCACAATTCAAGGATAAAAGAAAGGGCTGAAAATTTCTTTAAAAAAGAAATTTTGGTCATAATTTAATATAGATTGATTAATTTTCTTCTTTTGTGAATAATAAAAGCGGGGGAATGGATGTAACAGTGGATTGATAAGGCATATCAGACTGCCACACCACCATGAACAGTGTCATGGTATTATTATAAGCAAAGATAAAGTATCTAATTGAAGACGAATTTAGCAACCAATAAGCCTGAAACCTATTTTATATTATTTGTTCTCAAAACTATACAATGTCTTTCAATAGCTAAAGTATTAAGCCGAAAATAATTGGCTTCAAACGTTGAAAATCATATCATACCATATAGCAATAGCCTTGAAGAAACCTCTGATAGTTCATAATGCAATTTAAAGTTAATTTTAGTTCTTAATTTTCATATAAAAGGTTTTATCTAGGCATATTTAGCACTCAGCAACAAAATACATAAGATAATCTCCAGGATAGTGATGTACTTCCATTTAAAAGATATTTGGACAGCTTAAATATCGAAATCTATATCTATATAGAATTTAATTGCGATACAGAGCTACTTTCATAAAATTAGAAATATTTTATGCTAAGTGAATTCGACCCATAGTTCAACACGTCTAGGATATGCTATTCTTGAAAAGTTATCATGTATTTTCCTTTAAAATAGTGATCTCTGTATCTGATTACTCAACTGATTATTTATTTAGGTTGTTAATAAGATTTGAATATATTGTATTTATACAATGAATACATGTGCGGAAATAGTGTTTGAGTTGTTATCAGAGATATTCTGGAACTTTTAGAGAACAATTATAAAGCTGAGATTTGAGGTAACTAGTATGTTAGAGTAATTAAACAAGGTTCAAAGTTCTGTATGTCGAAATTCTTATTATGGAATGTCTCCATCCAAGTTTCTACTATATTGACAGAGGAGAAGAAAAAGGTCTTTGTCTACATACGGTGGCGGCCATATACTTAAGGCACCCCCCCCCCCTCGATCAGGCTCAATGACGTATTTCACGAACTACGTCATCAATTTGAGTGATTCAAAAGTGGAGAGAGGTAGGAGATGTAGTCTGCTCCCTAGTATCGATTGATTTTCGTTGATTCCGCTGTTAGTTTTTGAGAAAATTAGTTTAATCTCAAATCAACCCATCTTCGGTGCGGCCATATACCTAAGGCACCCTTGATGTAAGTGATTTAAAAACACCATACAACTTGATGAAAACAAAATTTTATTAACAACAGCAATAACAATAAGTTAGTACATAACTAATACTTTGTAGATATCCGAAATTCGTGATAACTGCAACACAACGTCGTGGCATAGAGTCTACAAGGTTAGCACAACGTTGGACTGAAATGTGAGCCCAAGCTGTCTTGATAACTGCTTCTAATTCTTTAATATTGGATGGCTTTTGCCTCCGTACCTCTTTTTCTACATCGTTCCATAGGTGTACCATGGGATTCAAGGCTGGACTCTATGACGGCCACTCCATTTTGGTGATTTTCTTCCGATGGAGCTAACGTTTCGTGGCGTTACTTGAATGTTTTGGATCGTTTTCCTGTTGGAATATCCAATCTCGACCCAACCTTTGACTTCTAGCATATGGTAAAAGGTTGTCCTCTAGTATTCTTATGTAAGAAGTGCTATCTATTAAACCTTCTACGATATGAAGAGGTCCCGGTCCATTTCTATTGAAAGCCGCCCATACCATCACTGAACCACAGCCATGTTTAATGGTAGGAACTGTACATTTTGGCATAAATTCCTCTCCAAGACGACGATGCATAATTCTCTTTCCATCCGGTCCAGAGTGGTTGAACTTGGACTCATTAGAAAATACCACTTTAGTCCAATCCGCTGTTGACCATGTCAGGTGTTCTCGCGCAGATTCAACTCGGGCCTTTCAATTCTTCAAAGAAACAAGGGGCTTCTTTCGGGCTATTCGTTCATTTAATCCAACCTATACCAAACGTCGTCAAATTGACCTGATACTCAGTGAGCATTCTCGATAGGCTTTAATTTCGTTGTGAATGTCCCTGGCAATTAATGGACGACTGTCCTCGCTTTGCTGACGGATTACTCGGTCGATCCTTTCGGTAATATTTCGATTTCTTCGAGTACGAGGGGCATTTTTCAGTATCACAGACTTACTAATATGCTTAGTAGCATTTTGAACTGAACACCGAGAGAATTCCAACTTCTTTGCAATCTGCACCTGACTCAAGTTTTGGTCCAGCAAAACGTAAATAATCACTCGTTGGTTTGAGGTGATATTCTTTCCTCTACTCATCTGGAAACAGACTTTCCATGACTATAAAAACACTTCTTTACACTAATTTTAGCATTGAACATAGAAAAGTTATTGTAAAAAGAAGTTAAATCACTTACATCAAGGGTGCCTTAGGTATATGGCCGCACCGAAGATGGGTTGATTTGAGATTAAACTAATTTTCTCAAAAACTAACAGCGGAATCAACGAAAATCAATCGATACTAGGGAGCAGACTACATCTCCTACCTCTCTCCACTTTTGAATCACTCAAATTGATGACGTAGTTCGTGAAATACGTCATTGAGCCTGATCGAGGGGGGGGGGGTGCCTTAAGTATATGGCCGCCACCGTATGTAGACAAAGACCTTTTTCTTCTCCTCTGTCAATATAGTAGAAACTTGGATGGAGACATTCCATAATAAGAATTTCGACATACAGAACTTTGAACCTTGTTTAATTACTCTAACATACTAGTTACCTCAAATCTCAGCTTTATAATTGTTCTCTAAAAGTTCCAGAATATCTCTGATAACAACTCAAACACTATTTCCGCACATGTATTCATTGTATAAATACAATATATTCAAATCTTATTAACAACCTAAATAAATAATCAGTTGAGTAATCAGATACAGAGATCACTATTTTAAAGGAAAATACATGATAACTTTTCAAGAATAGCATATCCTAGACGTGTTGAAGTAGAGAGCTCTTAGTGTGGAGGCTTTTGGCTTTAAGACCAATTTGTCTCAAGAAGACTTTGCGTACAGGATGATTTAGAGCCAAGAGGACGGGGGCATTACTTGCACAGAGTACGTCGTTCACGACAAACCAGAGTGTGCGGTACATCCAGGCATCGGCCGGAGGTGTCATAGATGAGAGTAACGAGAATACCTAGAAAGATTTTCTTGAATTTCTATTTTCATTATAATGAGTAAAAATTAAGTTTCATGCACTTCATAAGTAGTACATAGCCATTTGGCGACAATTGTGAGGCGATTATCGGAGTTTTTTTCTACATCCTTTATCTAATAATCTTGTATTTAATAAACATCTAACGCTAACTAGGTCTGTAGAGAGGTGCATAATTATGCGCCTTAACACTTCTATAGTTGTTCGAGCGAACACTAGCTTCAAATTGTTATGTGGTAAGTTTTCTGGAAAAGTCGGTGACCAAAAGACATCATAACTCGATTTTTTTCGCAACATTTTGCTTTTATTGATGTAAGATTTATGTTCTTTGTCTTAATTAGTAGTAATATCTCAATAGTAATTATCAGTTTTCAATATTAAAGGAAATATGTCAACCTTATTGAGGAGTGCTAAATTCTTCCATTATTTTTCTAATGCCCACATACAACCATGAAGTGAGAATCTGTCAATATACTGGTATGGATTTAATGTTAACAGCAGAAATAAATAAAACTAATCACTATAATTCTGTAATAGATGTGAGGATAAAACTTACCCCAAGGCATAAATATGAAATAAGGACATAAACGCCCTTTGCATTTTTTCCCCATAAAATCTACGGAATATATATTTCAAACTGTGTAGGGTGATATAGATGAGCTTCCCCTTATTGTAAAGAACCAATAACGTCAATGTGAAGAACGGACTTTATATTTTATTGTCGAAACACCCATTTTAAAATTTTTAAGAAGTTTGCAAATCAGACACTTGGAAATATGGAATCTAAATAGAAATGGAGATTTTAATACATTATTTTTAATATTGTATTTGGATTGACACTGCCAGTTTTGTTTTTTCAAATACAATATTAGCATTTATGGTATTATTTCTTGCACACTGTAATCTAAAATCTTTCGATTACGTAATCAGGTTCCTAGTTATCATAATACCGAAGAGAAATTACGATGAGATTGGATTTAGCTGGATATGAAACGGTTTTAATCGTAGATTTTGCAAGCAACTGAGTTGTGCTTACATTTTTTCACTTTAAACTCCGTATTTCGTAGGGTGGAGGCTCGATAATTAAATCTTACTTCCTACATTTGGTCTTACTTTCAACTTTTATTTTAATTTCACTAAATTACTCTTGATTAAAATTGTACATATTTAAAACTCGCATTTTGCAGAGTTTTCATAAAATTTATTAACTTCAGATATTACACCGTTCAGATAGAACTAATCGTAACCAGCTTCGTAATATCAATTAAACAGAAACTGTAAAAACAGATGTCCGTATTTTCAACAGAAAATTGTAGAATACTTTACAGTTCTATAACCCAAAATCTGGATTTTTTTCAGTAAAATAATGAACACATGAGAGGTGTCTTCTTTTGTAAAGCATTAATTTTGTAGTAGCTATCATATTCACCCAGTCCCATTCATCAAATAATTGTGGGGATCTCGCGAGAAGATGTTTGGAAGGTTATAGTCGCTGAATAACATAAATACTATAAATATTTCAAATATTTCTAGATATTAATAATAATATAATTACTAATAGGGAGTAGATGTATTTAGTTCTTACATTAAATAACCTTTGAATCATACTATTAATTAACTTAATTTCAAGTATTTGTATATTTCTATAGTATTTGACTATATATATATTTTTTAATATTATAAAGTATTATTAAAAATACAGTTAGTCTATTCACGTTTGATCATGCGACAAATGGTCCCCATATGCAAAAGAATAACCCGCCCATTTTTATAGGCGTGTTCAGTTTTGATTTTTCGAAGCTGTTCCCTAGGATTAGTGGTGATGGTAAATTTGTGGATTTCTTATATTAGCTTTGAATTTACGTATATAATTTATGATACTTTATTTTTACTAATTAATCCAAAGTATGTGAGAGCACTGGAAATATGAAAAATCTATTCTTATTTAATTTATTTTTTAAGAAAATATTTTAAAAACATTTTTAAAATATATATATATGGCCATTGCTCCTTACCAATATTTTCTTTCTAATGAAATAGATGTATGCAAGCAGCAAAATTTTAGTAATAAAATATATTGTTACTATCTATGTTATATCTTAATTTTAAATAAATTATTACTTTATATACTTATATTTGTTATTATTTTGTTTTTAGATGTCGGGAAGAAAGGTTCAGAAGGTTATGGTTCAACCCATCAACCTCATATTCAGGTTGACTTTACTTTTATTAATTAAAGTAGGTGATTCTACTGGTTTTAACTAAATACAACCTTTGTAGATACCTACAGAACCGTACTAGAATTCAGATTTGGCTTTACGAGGATGTGACTCATCGTATTGAAGGATATATTATTGGTTCGTTAATTTATTTTAATTGTTTCTTGTTTTCGTAAATTTTTAATGATCTCCTTTATTTTAGGATTCGACGAATATATGAACGTGGTCTTAGATGAGGCTGAGGAATTAAACATGAAGACAAAAAATCGTAACAAACTGGGTCGTATCTTACTCAAGGGCGATAACATTACTATGATTCATTCAATCGCGGCATAAGTAAAACGATGAACTCAAGTTCATTTAAGTTATGTGTTGTTTATTATTGTTTTCCCATTTTTGTTTATTTCCAAGCCACTAGATCTCTTTGTGGAATATTAACTTGTTTTGATCCAAACTTTCGATTCAATGTTTAACGCATTTTACAGAATAAATTTTTACTTTTGTTGGGATTAGTTCTTTAAATGTTTTAATAGTGGTTACTGCAGTTATATCGCAAAATAATTTTATCTTATGTGGATGTTAGTGATTATCGTTTACTAGTAAACCTATCTAATACCTATAGGAAACCTCAATGTTGCATATTCTGTTACTCCTAATGAGCTTTATATTAATCTCACAAACTATTCTTAACACTGGTATTCAATTACGCATAGAAGAATTATTTGATACTCCGGGTCACACTAATAACTGGGCTGTACTTGTCTGTACATCGCGATTTTGGTTCAACTATCGTCATGTATCAAATGTTCTTGCATTGTATCATACTGTGAAGAGACTGGGAATTCCGGATAGGTATGCCTTTTACCAATTTTATGGTCGTATGTTTAGTTTTAATTCAACTAGCTTAAGATTTTTCACATTAATAGTTTTATTTTATTTCCAGGAACATAATTATGATGTTAGCAGAAGACATACCATGCAATTCTAGGAACCCTAGGCCTGGTAACTTTCATTTAAAAACACTCGTAACAAACGTTTCTATTCATTGCGATACAAGAGAGTATAACAGTACTCATTAATATTTTAGAAGAAACAATATCCACAACACATTTTTGAAATGATTAGTCTTACTTGGTTAAATTAATATTTGTCCTTTTTGGCAAACCGATGTTCTCAGATTAACACAAAAATTGTATTATCACCAGTTTTCAAAGTTGGGAACAGTTGGATATCTGCTGTAATGTTAATATGAGAACAAATGAATAGTGGATATGTCAAATGCACTAATATTTCGTAATTTAAATATAAAGGGCTGAATCATTCGTAATTCGAGAAGTCCAAGTTCCTTCAGAGTGGATGCATTTTTCCTCTAACCGGACAGATTTCACCAAATAAGGATCGACCTCCACACTGCTTAGTTTGATTGAATGAGCTTGAGTTAAGTGCCATAGTTCGATGTACTGAAATAGAGTTAATATCTTATTTTTTTACTGTAATATATTCGCCTTTATGTAGTAATGTGAGATATCTCTACCTATTAATAGTTCTAATTATTGTAGTATTAAGAGATTACCTTCATATTCATATCTGGGTATACATTATAGATATCAATATTTCTAGAAGAGTGCATCTCGCATTTAACGTGGTTAGTCCTTTTTATAGATATTTTTGGTATGTAATGCTCGATAGCCAGATGTTTCCCAGATGCGATTCGGTATGTAGTAGTTCTCCAGAAAGGGTGAAGACTTTCCGTTTCCAGAGGGCCGTTTGGAGCCAGCATCAATTTAGTACGTGATATCTGTCGTGAAATTTTTCTATCCTGTAATGTGAATGGATAACTACAGGAAATCGTTAAATAGACCACTACTTTATATGTGGTTGTGTATGTTTACTGTGATTAATTTCATACAAAATATTACATTATATTGGTCTAAAATTACCTTAATTTCTTGTTGTGGAGGTGCGATCAGCAATGATACACTTTTCGTAGATGGGTTGAAGATATACTCTGTTTCGGCTATGCGGGATACTAATGATGGTATTGTTCTAGTTAATAGAAGAGGGGTTTTCATCGAATGAACAAAACGTAATGAAGACATGTATTTCTATAAATAATTGTTTGTAACATATAGACATATATGCCTTGGGATGTCACGAATCTTCGGCTGCCTAAATTGAAACGTTTAATTTATATATAGTAATATAGACATGCCTTTTTGGTCATAAGCAAATTGACTGCATGTATTTGTGGAGATGACGGTATTTTTGGTAAATATAGCTGCTTGGCTAAGTTCTTCTTGTTTATTCGTAATAAAAATGGAGTCTGAACGAGAATATTATTAATAAAAGGCTCTAATTATACCAAACTTGCAAGTTCTTTGCCTTAGTTTAATATAATTTCGTATTTTGTTAAGTGTGATTTTAGCGTATTTTGATTTTCCAAATTACGTAGGTGTAAAAGTACAACAAACTTACTAAAAATTGATTCATTTTTAAACCCTACCCTATTCAATTTGTCGTGTTTTTGGTGTTTTGTTTTGTGATTAACAAGTGACATCGAATCATTATCGAAATCACTATATATAGTTGGATGAGAGAGTATTTCTTGTGAATGAATTCCATTTTTGTTTTGTGAAGCGCTGGATACGGACCTGGATAGTCCGGTAATTTCATTGTTAATGTCTAAGTTATCAGTAGATATGGCGAATGGTGTTGGATGGCTAAAATTATTGATAACATTTTGGATATTAATGATAAGTTAAAAATTTTGTTGCTATAATATTTATATTTCTAGAGCACGTATTTCTTTGGACTTTACTATTTTAAAAATTTTCTCGCCTACATTTCTATTTCATACTAATTATATCGTTTAAAAAATTAAACGGTAATGATGGATAGACAGTATTACTATACTTAATTATTATGTTGTCAGTGTTGCTCTGTTAAAGTTTATTCGACGTTTAAGTTCTTTAGTGACTGACTTTAGCTGACAGATCTGTACATTATCGAAATCTAGAGTTTGGTGAAATGACATTGACTGATGTTCTTCTGGAAAAAATATGTGATTCATATAATCTGAATGTAAGCATAAACTTAGGTGCAACATATAGTATATACATTAAAAGAGAACACCTTTGAAGAGGTCAGAAGATATTTGCGGCTACAATCTAATGTAGAATTGGTGTAATAATTCCTTAAATTGATTCTGTTAATTAGAATCACGGGGAACAACCGGATAAGTATCAATTTAGTAAGAAATGACAGTAAAATATGTCTAGTTTCTATGGTATTATGATTGATTTGTTTTTTTTATTTAGAGCTAATTTACTTATAATATTATCCAGTTTGTAGGTACGGTGTATGCAGCGCGGTCCGGTAATAATTTATACGGAACTGACGTTGAAGTTGACTATCGTGGGGAGGAGGTAACGGTATGTTTCACTTCATATATTTTGTATCGCGAAATACGTTTACTGTTTTTTTTTTGCAAAGGATTAATCTACATTGTTTAGGAAGCGTTGTGTATTTATTAAACTAATAGTTACCAAAACTAGCCTTGTCTCTAGAATCGTAGTCTGCAAAATAATTTTAATGATGGAAATTAATACAAGTTAAAGTTTTCTACATTTTATTAGGCAAGGTAAGTTAAGATGTATGAAAATAAGGATAGGATTTTTTAGTGGAATTATGATAGGTTTAAATTGTGATTGAAGAAAAACAACTAAATTTTCTAAGGTCGAGAACTTCATACGGTTACTTACGGGTCGTCATAATAGTGCCACGCCAAGGTCAAAACGCCTTCTTACTGATCATCAGAGTAATGTCTTAGTACGGATACGGTTCAATTCTTTCTAACTTAATTCTTGACTAGTAGGATTCTCATGATTTCTTTGGTTTTCAAGGTATATCTCACGGGCCATGGTGGCGATAGTTTCTTAAAATTTCAAGATGCTGAAGAGTTAACAAATGTTGACTTAGCTTATGCCATTCAAACAATGTTTGAGGATAACAGGTTAATACTACTATTATATACTTCTTTTACGAAATGCCTCTCAAATAATCATTTCCGTACATCCTTATTTCTATCTCATTATGGAGTCATCCATTCGTTATTTGGGTTTAATTTCGAGGTGCTGAAGAGGTATAAATTTGGATAATGTAAACTTATGGATTTGCAATCCTTTTTGATTATTAATTTCCATGTGACATGAATGCTTTTATCAATTTCAGTGATTGTTTAAGGTTATTGAAGGTACTAAAAGCATATCATGTCTGAACCCTTTTTCGTTTATAGGATCACTTAATAATGCTAAGGACCTATAGCCATTGCATAATTGTACTTAACATACGTTATTTTACGTAGTTCTTAAAACCCTTGTTATATGAGCTAGATCACTAAAAACTATGGTGCCATTATTGGTACTTTGGGGTTTCTATGAAGTTATGATAGTGGTATGAAAAAACCGGAGTACTGAATTTAATGGATTTAAGAACTATTTTCTTGTAACGAATTGTTCACTGAACAGTAGTATAATTAAAGCTTAATTAGTATTTGTTCTTCAAGCATTAGTGTTAGGAGCCGCTGCTAGGTAAATGTAAGGTAAAATCTTCTTTAGGTATAAGGAAAACTGAATTTAATAGAATTTTAACTTAATTTTCAGGTACCATGAGATGCTTTTAATAGCAGATACTTGTCGTAGTGCATCTATGTATGAATGGATTAGCAGTCCAGGTGTATTGTCCACTAGTAGTAGCTTGACATACGAAGAAAGCTATTCCTACGACGTTGATGAGGATATAGGTGTCTATGTTATAGATAGGTGAAGTGTACATTCCTCGAATATTTACTGTTATCATTATATAACAATTATCTATCATAGGTATACTCACTTCACTATTAAATTCATGAACTACAAAGTTAAAGCACTGAATTCAACAGCCACCCTGGAGGATTACCTCGAGTCGTGTCCTCGTCATCACTGCATGTCTACCGTCGGTACTGTCACTTAATGATTTAAATGGATTTTACATTGAATGGTATTAATGGTATATACGGCCTCCAGGAGTCCGGAAAGACGTTTATCCAAAAGAACCATCCCGTGTACGTGTCACAGACTTTTTTGGTTCAAGTCACATGACTCGTCATTTGACGGAAGATGTTAAGCTAGAAAGTGGCTGGTAAATGATTTTAGTGATAAATATTTTTTATGATAAGTACATAAATTAAATGAGACTCGATAATATTGCAGTAGTTAAACACATTCATAAAAGTGTGAAACATCTCTAATCTATATTCAAATTGGTTCAAAATGAAAGATCACTGAACAAGTTAACTAGTTCCATTTATTGTTAATAATTATCAGTGATAGCCAGAAGAGAAACATCAACAACTTAATATTGCTTAAAAAATATTCGCTACCTGGATTATTAGAGAACATCGCACTTTTCGTGATCATGTGAAGTTCAGAACAGCACTACACGTACAAACAAATTTTGTATATATGAAGTTTTCACTATAGTGGCAGTATTTGATACATGAATGAAGTTTTTAGACTCCAGGTTCCATTTCCAGCTCAAAAAATTATTACCACAGCCAAAAAAATTGTGAGCGCAAATGAAGCTTGAAAGCTATCATCCTGAATCATAAAGCATATCAAATAAGAGAAATCATTCCGTTATAACCCAAATTAGTAACGAAAATTCCGAAATAATGTAATATTATAAAAGGTACCCACATACAAAATAATTATCAGTTTGGTAGAATGTGTGAATCGACCTAAGGCACATTATCTATCTATAAAATAATTACACAATGGGTAAATCTAAACTACTTGTTTTAATGATTCAATGAGTTAACCACAATAAGGTATTTCACTTTTCGGTTAGTTACATCACCTGCATCAATAGGTTTCCAGTATTAGGTTAGGAATGAAGAGTAACCGTAAATAACCCGTAAAAAATAACTGACTATTCTGTATTGATTGAATAGATCAAGTGATATCAACTGAAATGATTGAATTAGAATAAGTCGATATGCTTCTTGACTCGTTGATATTTTGATAATCAGAGTGAGGTTGTTGAGTGTGAACTCACTACTTTGCACGATTGTTCTGAAAAAGTATTTACTACGTCTTTCTTGCTCGTATATTAGAACAAATTTCTGACTAAAGGAAAAAGTACTAATCTTTAAATTAATGTGTGAAGTACATGTCACTTTACCTTTTGCCCACAAACTGCTTCAACCACCTCCTTTTCAAGATCTTCATCATGAAGATATTCCAATCCAAGTACCGCCTGCCTCCGTTCTTCAAATATGTTATCAAGAGCCGCCCAACATTTCCGGTTGTATGAGATGGCTTCAAATGTTGACAAACTGTCAGGAACCAGCTTGGATATCATCCTATTTAAATTAATTTTATTGCCACTTTTGTAGATATAGGAAATTTGTTTAATTTAAAAATAATGTTAAACTGATGTGAAGGCAAATTCTAGCATTTTATGAGAAATCACATACTCAAATACAGGTAAACCAATGTTATCCATGAAGTCTATTTGTATCTTCGGTACACACGCACGGTCACGATCCATCATTTCTGATGGATTAGAACCCATTTCCTTTTCTAGATCGCCTTGCGTAAAAAACTCACGATAGATATTTTCCTTAATTAAGGTCACGTTTGTAAATTAACTATTGACTTTTCTTAGGAATGCTATTCTCACCGCTATGGCTTTAGAGTTGCTGAAGTCTTTTGATTGATCAGAAAGATCACTTGCTGTCATTATAAGACACATAAATAAATAATGGTGATCCGGTGATAACAAATTATAGCCCTCTAAAAAAAAAGTCTAAACAGAAAACGGAAAATATATATAAGAAGTAACTTAAAAATCTTACCGTCAACCATAGCTTTAATTCGAGGAACTTTTCTAACATGAACTGCAATATCCGTAGCCAAAATAACATCACGTATATGACTAAGTACAGTTTGATATTGAGTACGCGTCAGCTGATCTAGAAAGTTGCATTCGGTCATCTGAAACAAACTTCAATTTTCAATAATTTACTCTTAGTAACAACACCTTTCATAATACTGGTATCTATAACGATTCTAATCATTTTTTTAATGCTTTAATATACTACCTGCAGTATAGCCACAGTTTGTGCATAATGATGCCTTTCTAATACACTGCCTTCACTACTGTACAATTCAGCAAGAGGAGTTTTCTAAAATAAATCTATACAAAATTACAGGTTACAAAGAGAAATATCATTCGAATTTTTTGAAAATCAGAATCAGATACACTAACAAACACACAGATTTTTCATGAAATGCATTAGTTGTTCCCCGATGATCGATATCGTGGCACAGACAGGCTATGAGAAGTGCCAAACGTTCCATCTCGTCTAAACCAGAGCGAGCAGTCTGTGTTCGTAATGTCAACCAACAAAAATGTGCCACGGCAAAAGCATGCGACCAGTTGTGGTATGCTACCTAAATATTTCACAATTAAAACTGAACTTTATATACTTAAAAAGGAAGTTATAAACATAAACAAATTATATATATATATATATAGACAAAAGCAAACGTCTCTATAGCCTCGAGCTACTCGTAAAACGAAATATGATAACTTCCGTCTACTCATTCGATATCGCGACATGAAGCCAAGATCCTATAATATAATTGGTTGAACTTCAAAAATGTGTGGGTATTTGTGTAAAATCAACTTCAAAGTTACAATTTTATATCAATATCTCTTTTTCAAATATAATATAAATGAAATGATAGGAAAATAAAGTAAAAAACTGCATCGAAATTGGCACTTAAAATACTGAAATTCCTAAAGTCACAAACATCAAACATGGTCTTCGCAGCTGACACATAGGTATCCCCGTTACCGATGGAACGAGGAGAAAACGAGAAGCGATCGAATTTCTGGTGCCAGAATCTGAACTTATAATAGAGTATTTTTCAGCTAGAAGATATATTTCCAGATACTGGCTTTAGGACCGTATTTCTAACTAAATAAAATAACTAATATTCGCTGCATACCTCCATTCCTGAATAGGCTCGTCGGCTAATCGCTGAACTTCTTCTTCCGTTATCTAGGAGTACTTTTATTATAAGGGAACTAATTCGTTGGTAAAGATAATCTACACTAAATTGTAAACTAGATCCTCAGATCTGTTACTCTAAAACAAAAGTAATAAGTGTTATTTTTATCAGCTTACTTGTGGTTCGTGGATGAGCAGCTCTGCGGCCATATGAGCGCGGCGCTGCGCCTCCCTCACCTTCCAGTGAAGAAGGCACTATAAAAATTTGTTGCAAGATAAGAACTATAAACAACTAAGTAATAATTTAATTCAAATAATTACCCTGATGATATTAATGAGATTTGCACAAATATGAACATTGCATGTAATAATCCGAAATTCTACGTCACTATACAGTTACCTATTAAAATTAAACAATATATACGATCCCTAGCAGAATAATGCTAACACCTGTACTAACTAGAAAATTTAAAAAAATCCTATCTCATAAATTTGATTCGTGACATTTATAATAATGAATTTAAATGACCAAATAAGTTTTCTGATGGATATACATTGACCATAACTTTACATTTCACCAAAATGGGTTATTATACAATTAAATACCTTCAATATTACAAAAAGAAAGCCAAGAATGTAAATGAAAATGTTGGGTCCATTCTAATTAATAACTACAAAATAATGATTTGTTATTTGAACAATCAGTATCAACAGCCGTTTAACAATTTGTCAAAAAAATTCATAGTAATATATTTAATTTCACAGATCACAAACGCCTGTATGTAAAACTAATACATTACTTTTACTTAAAACTTACATCCAAAAATACGTTTTTTGCATGATATCGAGTAATGGTAAAATAACAAGCCTCACCAAAAGTATTACTGATAAATCCATCATTACGAAAATTATCCATAATGGATTACTTCTTGATTTAAAGGATTATAGTAAAAATATTCCTTTGGTATACATTGGAAAAAAGATGCATTGTGATTACGAAATCCTAATAAACAAAGTTTAGATATATTACTTGTAAAAATAGCCACAATGTTATGACAGTAGTTTAATTTACACACAGAAAAAGTATTTGATAGCAAATATTTTTTCTGCTATATCATGTACACCGTTGCGTATAATTTAACAAACTCTTTTTAGAGGTTGATGACTATAAATATGCTACATATCACATAAGAACAAAATTATTCCCATACTGATTGAATGAAATAAATTAACATTATTGTCAAAAAAATTTGAGTATCTGTAGATAGCTGAACACCTACATCAACCAATACTAAACATATGTTGAAGTTCAAACTCGACTCACGTGTGATATACTGGTGGCGCAGTAGACAGCAAATGTGTGAGCTTTTTGCTCGTCGTGTCGAGTAAAAGCGGTCCTACCCGTTCTATTGCACAACTCAGCCACGCCCACAAATGTTCCTAAGAACAATTTAAAAATCAAGTGAACTTTAAAGTAACACTAAGAAGATTGTAACTCTAACATTCAGAAAAAATGAATGATAACTCCACTGATTTCAAAGGAAGTTCCTGATATACCAAGTCATAAATATAAAAACAAAACGTCAAGTTTAATGAAAATTCCTACATGACAAAAAATAATTAGCATAATTCAAAAGGAAAATCATAATTCCGTTGACGTGAAGAAATAAAGCATAAGTAGATGAGGTCAACCAAAGTTAGTGTGTAAAATTTCCGAAATACCCTTCCAACGTTAGCTTCATGCTGGTCACCCCACGTGGAAACGATTAGGTAAGATAATAACACAAGAACTCGAATGCCTGGCACAAGGCACTGATAGCGGAACTGTTCTCTACGACAACAGGACACAGATTACGCTAAAGAAAACATCACCTATGGATTGTTTTTATCAACAAGTGGAAAATGTAGCTTAAGAAATGTATGAATTTTCAATGTTACTAACGTTTACGATTCATTAATAACAACTAGAAACGAGGCAATTAACTGTCTATTAACGAGTGAATATGATAGTACTTCAATCGAGCTCAAGTCGTAATTAAAAGGAATGCCAAGAGCAATAAATAGGAAGAAAAGCAGCCCTCATTTTAGGTTGTTGTACTGAAACATTCAAAAGTATACTATGCAACTATAGCTTAGATATAACAAAAGAAACTAAACTTTATAGAATATATTGATAGTGCCTCCATTCAGCGGTGTATATCGACATTATTACACCGCGCCGAGACGAAATCATAGGCGCTCAGTTTTTGGTTCGAAATTCGCTCCTTCATACTACATGAAATAAAGACGAGTAAAAAAGTGAAGTTAATAATAGTCTAAAATAAGGAGAAACAAAATATTGTTCATGATAATGGAAAAACAATTCCAGCACCATATGCCTCACCATAGTGCAACGGCGTGGCTTCGGACAGGGGTCGAACGACAAGTTTTATCAGCTGGTGTTCGCTCTCTTCAAACCACAAGCCGGAAATGAGAAACAATACTAATTTTGGTGATAGATCTGTAGTTTGGTTAACTATAAGGTACTTTGCTATATTGCCATTCATAAGGGAAAATAGATGAAACTAAAAGTACTAAGAGGAATAGAAAGATGCATGGTAAATACAATATTATTTGAGCGTTTACTGGAACGTTAGCTCATAATATTACAAATAGATTATGGTATCGAAGTACTACGGCTTTTAAGCAGATAGTAAACAAATAATCGAAGTCTCCAATTTGACTTTCAAGGAGCCATGGCAGAATATATTTCACACTAAATTCGTGAAGAAGAATATGATGTTATATGTTGAAAACGTCGGAGATATTAAAATACCAAGCTTAAGAAAATTATCATATATTCCTAGAAGTCACATCTAAAAAATAAAACACGGTCGATGAAGTTTATAAACAGGAGAAGAATGTCCAGAAAACACTAATATTTAGTTTCCAACAGGTTAAATACTTGATATTTAGTCCACTTCAATAGTAGAAAGGTACTCATCATAAAACCATATAAATAATGTAATTATTTCAGGAAAAAGGAATACAAATAGTTACTAATTAACATTAACATATTCACTGATAAATTACACCTTCACCATAAGAACCAATCTATTAGATGAAGTAATTAGATTTTCGACTTTAATGAAGGCTTAAAAACCACTCTAGTACAACCAAACAATATACCTCCTCATCACGTAAGCACATTCTTCACATCTCGAGCTTAAAACAATCACAAATAACTCAAGCTACAAGAAAATCATGCAAATTCTACGTAGTTATATGGCTTGCAAAAGTGTGTTTATTCACTCAAAAAAAACTAGAGTTAGGTTATTTTGTTTATTTTAAATAAAGTAAAGTTAGAGTTAGAGTATGAATTAACCAAAATACCACTCATGTTATATAAAAATGGCATAATCACTCCATAAATTATGTATATGTAAATATATGTATATATTATTTTTGAAGCATAAAACATGCAATGAACAGTATGGATAGAAGAAAACTAAATCCAAAGCGCTCTCTATCGCCGTAGCCAGTCGTCTGACCGGAAATGCAATCGATAAAGAGCCACATATGTGGGCGCAGACCGCCATTAATTTCTGAATAACCGGTGGTAATCCTTCTAAAGTAAGCACTCCATACACAATGAATGTTTTTAAGGGTCAAAGTCCATGATATTACCAGTTTCTAGTAATTTTTATGGCAAAAACATGAAAAATATATAGGAGTTATTTTCGTTCATGTTGCACCAATATAAATTTCCCTATTTGTAGAGTTTAGGTCACTCCCATTTACTCATACTGTCGATTATTTGGTATTAGTGAAGAAGTCTAATGTAGTCGGTAATTACATGTAATACTGACAATAATGAAGTAAATATTACCTGCTATGAACTCATAAAAATCAACTTTGCAAAACGAACCAGCATTATCAACAATAGGAAAGCATAGAATGCTTTTAGTTTGAAATCCTGTTAGTTGGTCGACCCCAGCGTAAAAATACGGACACCTTAAGTTATACAAATATAAGTCTAAGTAAAAATTATTGTATTGAACCGCTGTAATTAATCCAGTTCAGACTTACTTGCTTACTTCCCTTATATTCATCATAGTTCTGACGGTAGCAACTCTTCCGACAATTCCTTGGTCTAATCGAACTCGAATTTCAGAGATATTATCAGATCTATCAAATACATTTGCCACCAACTCGTTGGTCTCACTATCCAAGATAAATAATGAACACCTGCAAAATATTTGTACTAATCCATTTTTTAAGCTTGCTATTCCAAATATTATACGAACAATGATATTTACTTGATAAAAAATAATAGAAAGAATCTAGGATACGCTAAATAGCTATAGCTTGTTGTAGATATTTGTTCTTTAAGAAATAAAATAATCAGCGGAACGGTTCGCATTCCAATGTAAACAGCATGGACTAGTTGGAACACAAGTGTGATAGTGATGTGGTGCACTAGAACAGGCACCAATACAGCACGCAAAATTTTCGAAAAACAAGACTCTTTATTAAGGGATAATTATTTCAATACGAAACAATATTTTGTTAACAGATTGTATATTTGCCAGCAATGCAGATTAAACTATATATGTAGAACACTGTATCTGATTAAAATAAATTTTTAACGAGTCACTCACGTTTCAGCACGTATCAGATCCTTAGCTTCAGATGTAATTGAACGTATTAGGCTTTTAAAATCGTCCGAATGCAACAACATTTTATTGTAAACATTAGGCAACGTTGGCCATGTTCCGTCATTGTTTTGAAAAAGTGGTGGTGATACCTGTATAAATAATAATAATGGATCAAAATGACAGTAACCTTAATTAAAGTTGAAAACTTATGTCTCTAGACTGGAAAATCGTTTAAGAATGTTTTAATTTAAATAAAACATTAATTTGTTAAATATACGTTTATAGCACGAATAATAAATTACATTCACCACCTCAATCTTAGTTTCGTTCTTATTCACTCCTCTGTTAGGCACAAGTACACGCTGTTTAAGTTCATCCATTGTAGATTCCGTTGAAAATGGAGGATGAGACGATTTCCTCCACACAGGACTAGCTTGTAGCGTAACTGAACCAATGTGTGGACTAGAGTTGCGACGCAACTCCACCAATGACATCAATCTGAGATATTATAAGCTTCAAAGATATTAAAGACCCCGAATCACGTCCACGTAAGTTACCGGAAGTGGCTTTAAATAATAGAATTTATATATTAAAAATTAAAAACAAAGATAATTCTTCAAAGAGATTTCGATATTTACATACACGGTATTGACAACTTGTTACTTCCCATTTTAAAATCAATCCTATCGATATAGTTCACAGATAATGGATCAAAATGTTATGCGAATAGAAAAGTACTAAAAATAACTACCCCTTAAGAAACTTACTAGTACTGTTTAGTCATAATTAAATCCATATTCATTTTGGAAATAATTTTACAATAATAGGAAAATTATTTTAAACCTATATTAATTTAGATACGAATTTTAGTTCACTAGCATTTTAATATAATAACTTTACAAAGATTGCGCCGTTATACGAAGCCCTTTGCAAAGTGCAAAATATTTTAGTATGGATTGTTCTTATTTAGGTTTGTATGAGGTCAATAACTGCGTATTATTCCACACATTTTACTCAATAGTTCAAAATACTGCACGACTATATCACCAGTATTAGTAAAAATACTAACTCCTAGAGTATAACAATCCATGGATTTTATCTGACTAAAAATGTTGAAAGTATACAAATATAATTAAATAGTTTTTCTATCGTTTGTCCATATATTCAGCATTTTTCTAAATCTTTGTGATTTTATTGATAATTGAGATTAGAATAAGAGATCCTACCCATCGATTAAAATAATTGTCTTCAATAATCTCTTGGATTTTTAAATTAGTTTTTGACTAAATTGGGCAAAATCCGTTTTATTGGACAAAGGAAGCGTACTGCCACCATTATTCTATAAAGTATCTGGATAACTAAATAAAAGGATAGGGTTATAAATAAGCACGTTACATTTAAAGGAGAAAATCCCCTTAAGATTTCACGATTTCTCTAAAAACCCAGTAAACTAGAATCATAAACAACTAGGTAGTGAGATTCGAGATTAAGAGCCGTAAAAAACAAGACAAAAACTAATTAGCGGGTAGAAAACAATACTTCAATTCACAAGATTAGTAGTAATAATAAAAAGCTTGAACATAAAATGGTTCTCATTTCAATTAATTACTAAAGCTATTAACAGTATGAAACCATTATGTATATACATTTAAATTTTTAAATATTCTAAACGGCATAACAAAACTTTAAAAAAAGTAGATATTATATCAAAGAAAGCTACATACATAAGCAAATAAATATAACAAATATTAGCCGCTGAATGTATCGATATTTATGAATAAACCAATATTTCATTCATAACAGAACGCAGTAGACGTGGTATAATTAATTCCGACAAGAAACGAAATTACATTTGATTTGATCTAAAGAAGTTTCATGCAATAAACCATTAGTTATATTTTAAGAATTTTAAACTTGATGGAAATAAAATTACGTATACTTCGCTCGAATCATCTCAAGAATAAACTAATGTTTTATTCATAAGCTGCTAATAGTGAAATTTTTTAAAACTAATAAGCCTTGAAAAACGAAAAATAATTAAAAACTTCGTATTTGTCGCAAATTTGATTCAAATAATTTGCAGAACTATGGCTAAATTATAGTATTAATAGTAATTACTTATAAAAAAAATACTTAGCTACCCTTTCTATATATACGTTGCATAAGTTTTTCATTAAAAGACTTACTACACCATCATATATACTTAGTATATTTATCACTGAATTAAATATGAAGCCTTGAATTATATTATTTAGTAATCTAAAAACTATAAGGCAAGGAAAAAGTAAATCAATATTTAAGAGAAACCACGTTTTAACGGACTAGTAGTAGAGAAACATTACAGTTATACCAAGACAACATATAATATGTAAAACACTGTCTTCATTTCCGAGTAGGGATAAGGATACTTCAAGACAAAGATGTAGAACATGTAAAAATTGTAATTCAGTATTTAAACGTTTAATACTAGAGAGAATTATCAAAGCGCTTCAACAAATTAGTCATACAAAAATATAAAAACAAAAACGATAAAATGTTAATAAAGCCCCTAGGAAAAGTAGTATGACTTTAATCCATAGAAAAAAATGAGATAACTTATTTAAAAAGTAAATATATGGTCCGTTAGCATTTTGTCGAGGACATGTTATTGTAGTCCTTTACACATCAGCTGAGTAAACAAAATTCAATTCCAATCAACCATTGTCAAAAATTTATAATTAAATTTGGTATAGCGATATACTTAATTCAGATAACGTTAATGCAATATATTAAAATCTACTGCAAACATTCTTTGAAACTATGCTTAATATTTAATCCAACTAACGTGTCAAAAATACACTGAAATTATAAATGGAGCCAAGGGAACAATGAAAAGTTTAAATGTGGTGTTGTAACAAATTACAACAGAAGAGAAGTGTTTTATTATATTATTATAACTAATTTTGTACCATACAACGAAAAATGAGATATGCATAGTTCCAAAGCTTCAGTCCTTATACAGGTCTCACGACCGAGGTAGCTATGGTAACATGTTTATGATAGATTCTAGTAGTTAAGCACGAGATAATTATCCATATACAGAAAATATTGAAAAGTGCATATTTCAGTAAAACTCAGTTATCAACTTCAACTAAATAAGTATAATTACAATGTGATAAAGCTTTACAATGAAGAATTATAGAATTAAAAAGCAAAAACAGTAAAAAAGTAATATGATCAATGCAACGTTAGTCAAAGCAAAAATTCCGATGTTACAAATACCGCTTAATACGCACTGTAGTTACAACAATTGTAAACATATATGACGAAAATGTGGGCGGTGTCTATTAAAATTCATACGATTTTTTTCCAGTAACTTGTCTGCAATGTAAAGTATATAATTCGCTTTTAATTTGATTTGTCGTTTTTAGTTTCATCTACTAAATTATACTACTTTTCTGATAATCAATAGTACTTTAAAACTCGTAATAGTTTTTATTATTTACTGAGAGCAAAAAAGTCAAACATTCGTTTTTTTTGTTATTTGAAAAAAGCAGTTGTGGAATTAATTAAATATGCTTAGTTTAAAAGTATTGATTTATCTTACATAAATCAATGATATGTAAAAATAAGAAGCATTCGATTTACTGGGGTCATGAACAACCATAAATTTTATGAGTAAAATATAAATGTTTCAGTGTCCTTAGATTAATTCTCATGTGACGGACGATATATGCTATTCTTGCAAATTTAGGCTTGGGAGACAGCTATGATCTGTAAAGATTTTTCTACCATATCCGTCTTAATTTTATCCATATTAGTTTCGGAATAATCTCCATGATTTACTATCTAGTTACTCACTTTAAGAGGGCGTAGGTGGTGCACTCATCACTAATAAGCTCTGGTAGAAACATTTGCTTTTTAATGAGCATATCCTTTAATTCTAAATAAATTGTATGGATTTAAATAAAGGCCTTTAAATGACAGTAATGAAAGAATCTCTAATTCAACTTCAGTAAACGTGAAAGATTTACCATTAAGTATCGAATACACGTACTTATCTATCTAAATATATATCATGAGTGGAGTTACAATGTTGCCGGTGAGTTAATTGGACACTACTTTTTTATTCCTATATGAAAATTAATATTTAATATGTTGATTCAGGGAATCCATAGGCACTAATAAACGTAAGTTGATTTGTTTTGTAACTAGTATCCAGTATTGGAAATGCGCTATCCCATCTTTTACTTGATGATTGCTAGGTTTATAGAAAATATTTAATTGCGCATAGCTATAAATAAACCAAAATATAGTTGAGGTTTTGATATTCTTTAGTGGCTGGGATGTCTAATGTGGCTTTTTTGAATGAAAAATATAATACGCGTGGTCCTCAAAACTATATTTAGTGTTAACTTTAATATTTTCGGAGATACTGATGTTTAGAATATAAATAATATGTATTTTAACTGTAATATCTGTATTCATTTAAGCGACAAATATTGCGAATTATAGTTGTTGAGTCAGTTACTCGTACTAATTAGAAATTATAAATAGAATTATTATATTATAAAGATAATGGAATAGTAAATATTTTGATTGGAATTATAGAGAATAATACAGGATGATTCACCACGCAATTAGGTGGAATTTTTAAAGTGTTGATCTAATTTAGATTCTAAGTATAACGGAGATCAAAGGCTGACAATTATTAACGGATACATACATCTATATTCAGGTTAAATTGATGGATTATTGAATATGAGCTTATAAAATATGAAATAAAGGGAAAGTTATCGGAGTAATATGGCTAAAACATACTGAATCAAATATGATATAAATATTATGAGGATAAACTGTTAGTAAGCGTGTAGAAGATCTTATTTAGCATTTTCTTAGTGGTCCTAGTTATTTGAGAAACAAAATAATTAAGTAGGATATCAGGATGCAATTCGTTCTGTTTTTTTATAAACATGACGTAGGCCCATTTTATTATTGATCACCCGAAATGCTCAGCACACGTGCACCCCGCGTTGGCACAGGGTCAATTCACGTCTATCCATTCACAAATGGGACTGATGACAAATAAAATTTAGGAGGAAAACAAATAAATATAACACTAGGATTTTTCTTATTAACTAATAAAGGTATTGGGAATTGTATGTGGCACAATATTTGAAATATTTAGTTGACAGTTTTGAGAACCAATAATCTGTCAAAGTTAATTTAGTACAATAACTGCATAGATACCTGGGAGCGTGTTTTCTAGTAGTACACGTATCATATAATTCCAACGCAGAATATCAAGTTATGTAATATTTAGCTCGATTAGTAAATACTAAGGCATATTTTATAAGTAGGAGTCCTAAGTGTTTTTCATAGCATCCTATATTGATTCCGGTTTCCATTTACAGAATTATCCTGTTCAAAAGACTTATTTTAGCTGAAGCATTTCTAAGACCATTTCGATGTTACATGATTAATAGTGTTATTGGTCTGCATTTTGATGAGCGGTTTGATCTCTCTAGGCTTCCTATATCATATTCGCTAATATTTACTAAATAAATTTATAAGAAGCTTCTCAGAGATTGTTATTAGACTTTCTCTGAAAAAAATAAAGCAATACTGCACTTTTTCCTGTTTTGGCATGATGTTTCAAAATATTAAACCTAGATTTTGAAGATTTGCATATAATTTTAAATGCTTCAAATTTAATAGTAGACAGCGTAATATATCAGTTATATTAATTATAAGAGTTCAATAAACAAATATCTTCCTTTAATTTTGTTCGAAACAGCTTTGCAAAATATAATACTAGTTTGCTTCCACTTTGATAGAGATCATATTTTCTTGGAACACTATAATAATACAATGATAACAAAAAACTCCCTTCATTAGTATTAATTAATTTAGAATTATGAGATATAAACTCAGTGCCTTACATTGAGTATTGCGATAGATAGATTAGCGGTTAAATAACATTGTACAATTTTAATACAATCGTTCACTAAGAGTGATCAAGGTTTTAGATTGAGGTTTATTATATAAAACACATTTAATATAAGAAATTCCTATATACTTTTCAACAAATGTACATATTTAAACAAGTATTATTACAAATTTGAGGAGAACAGGATAATATAATGCAATTTCAAAACGCATTCATTGTGGAAAGCACAAAAGGTAACCACGAACTAAGTTCAATATATGAGGAATGTTTTTCTTTTTTAAAATTACAAATCCTCGTATTTGATATTAGCTCTTATCTATGTTCTCCTTATATTTTGAATGATTGTAAATGTTTTTACATACTAAGGCACACATTTTTCCTTTTATTACCTCGAGTTTAAAATACAATTTTTAGTTAATTTTACTATGGAAGATAATGATGATCTCTTTCTTGGAGTAGATCTGAGCACGCAGCAAGTTTGTTTTAAGATATTTATCACTATTTTTAGTCACTATTATAGTAACCTTATGTAATATTTCTTAATCATTTTGTTGCACCCATATTTCATAAATCTTTATTTCTACTTCATATTCCGAAAGCTATAGTTGATATTTAGCTGAAAAGTATCGTTATTAATGGAAATAACGTAATAATGCATCGTTCTACAATAAATTTTAGCAAGGATTTGCCATTATTTCGGTCAGTTGTAAATAATTGTAATATATGATTGTATTAATAAAATTCCATTAATTATCTGTAAAACTCTTCATCAATAGGTTTAATAAAATAATTCAATGCCACATAATTACAACAGTATACAATATTTTGGTCACAATTTCCATAATTTTAATAATAACTGGTTTGTTATAGTACTTCTAATGGAGTAATAGTTCATCCCAATGGGTCTGTGTGGTCACCAGTTTTGATGTGGGTTATGGCATTTGATCAGCTATTTGAAAACTTGAAGACCACTATAGATCTTTCGAAAATCAAGGCTATTTCCGGCTGTGCTCAGGTAATTAGATTCAATTATATAATATCACAGTTTTTCCTATAAATCAAATATTATATTAGGTGCGTAACATAATGCAGTGCAGTTACTGCTAATTGTCTATCTACCTTTTGAATTATAGTTACATTTTAATGATAAAATAAAACGCTTTAAAAAACCAACAGAACATTTTGTTGATGGCACGAAAGAAAAGTACTTTATGAAAACCTAGAGAAATTTGATTGTCTTTCACTCTAATTCCTGATAATCTTTTAAAATATGCTTAACTTCTCCTATAGAAGAAGTAAATATATTAGCTGCATGCAGAAGTTCTAGTTTTTTTCCAAAATTGTCATTTTATTTCCATAATATACAAATTGCAGTTCAATCAGCAAAATATTTGCCTTCGCTTTTCATGAGCTTCTTCCATTTCTCGGGTAACTTTCGGATTCCTTCGTGAAAAAAAGACATCGGCTTGGAGGCAATGAAATCATCGAATCATTTTCGCACCTCAGCCGCATCTCAAAAGCACTGTTCTGCTAGACAGTTCCGCATCGACCGGAATAAATGGTAATCCGAAGGCACTAAGTCCGGTGAATACGCCGCGTGCGGAAGAACTTCCCAGTCTAAGTTCAAAATGGTTTGCTGAGTACTAAAAGCAACGGGAGGCCTAGTGTTGGCATGCAGCAAAATGACCTTCCGACTTCGTTGTCCAGTAAATGGTCCTTTCTGTCCCATTACATCCAGCAAATCAATCAGTTAACGACTGTTGCAAAAAAGTTCTTCTGTGTATCTGGTGAGATATGAAGGGTGTGTTGTTTTATGACTTCCTTCGAGTAGTTGAGACGGTTAGTACCGAGCAGTACGGTCGTCAACTGATTGATTTGCTGGATGTAATGGGACAGAAAGGACCATTTACTGGACAACGAAGTCGGAAGACTATTTTGCTGCATGACAACGCTAGGCCTCACGTTGCTCTTAGTACTCAGCAAACCATTTTGAACTTAGACTGGGAAGTTCTTCCGCACGCGGCGTATTCACCGGACTTAGTGCCTTCGGATTACCATTTATTCCGGTTGATGCGGAACTGTCTAGCAGAACAGTGCTTTTGAGATGCGGCTGACGTGCGAAAATGATTCGATGATTTCATTGCCTCCAAGCCGATGTCTTTTTTTCACGAAGGAATCCGAAAGTTACTCGAGAAATGGAAGAAGCTCATGAAAAGGGAAGGCCAATATTTTGCTGATTGAACTTTATTTTGTTTATTATGGAAATAAACTGACAATTTTGGAAAAAAAGACTAAAAGTACACCTATTAGATATAAGATTGATGAAGCCCATATATTAACAGTAAAACCTTGTTATGATGGAGTGCGGAAAGTGCTATCTGTCGCTCAGCACTATTGTCCCTCGAATTTTTCACTGATAGACAAGTTTTTATTGCTTACCAGAATTATTAGAACAATATGCAACTAAGGGACAATAGATGTTTAAGAAAGTATTATTTTATCAGAAGATACCTCACCTATGATAATTTAGGAAATAATCTTTTTAGTTAAGATTTTAAAAGTATTTATAAAAAAAGCAGTCAAAATTGGTCTCAAATGCTGTAAAAAAATAAGTTTTTAATAAATAATAGATCCTTGGACTAACAATATATTAGAATATTTTAAAAGATTCTTAATGAGGTTATAATATATGAAAAATACCATTTTGAAAGCAGTTAACGAATCTAGTTGACAACTATGAATGATATACAGGGAGTCCACGACAAAACCGATATTCAAAATTTTATAACTTTCTTCAAACTCAACTGAAATTGTCGTTTAAAAACGTTTGTCAAAGCTTAAATGTTTAGCTTCTTAACTGTACTCACTCACTTCATCAGCATATCTCACACGAAAAAAATACAATAATTGATTTTGTGAGTGTCGATTTTAGAAATTTATTTTTCACACATACAGTGGCGGCCATATACCTAAGGCACCCTTGATGTAAGTGATTTAAAAACACCATACAACTTGATGAAAACAAAATTTTATTAACAACAGCAATAACAATAAGTTAGTACATAACTAATACTTTGTAGATATCCGAAATTCGTGATAACTGCAACACAACGTCGTGGCATAGAGTCTACAAGGTTAGCACAACGTTGGACTGAAATGTGAGCCCAAGCTGTCTTGATAACTGCTTCTAATTCTTTAATATTGGATGGCTTTTGCCTCCGTACCTCTTTTTCTACATCGTTCCATAGGTGTACCATGGGATTCAAGGCTGGACTCTATGACGGCCACTCCATTTTGGTGATTTTCTTCCGATGGAGCTAACGTTTCGTGGCGTTACTTGAATGTTTTGGATCGTTTTCCTGTTGGAATATCCAATCTCGACCCAACCTTTGACTTCTAGCATATGGTAAAAGGTTGTCCTCTAGTATTCTTATGTAAGAAGTGCTATCTATTAAACCTTCTACGATATGAAGAGGTCCCGGTCCATTTCTATTGAAAGCCGCCCATACCATCACTGAACCACAGCCATGTTTAATGGTAGGAACTGTACATTTTGGCATAAATTCCTCTCCAAGACGACGATGCATAATTCTCTTTCCATCCGGTCCAGAGTGGTTGAACTTGGACTCATTAGAAAATACCACTTTAGTCCAATCCGCTGTTGACCATGTCAGGTGTTCTCGCGCAGATTCAACTCGGGCCTTTCAATTCTTCAAAGAAACAAGGGGCTTCTTTCGGGCTATTCGTTCATTTAATCCAACCTATACCAAACGTCGTCAAATTGACCTGATACTCAGTGAGCATTCTCGATAGGCTTTAATTTCGTTGTGAATGTCCCTGGCAATTAATGGACGACTGTCCTCGCTTTGCTGACGGATTACTCGGTCGATCCTTTCGGTAATATTTCGATTTCTTCGAGTACGAGGGGCATTTTTCAGTATCACAGACTTACTAATATGCTTAGTAGCATTTTGAACTGAACACCGAGAGAATTCCAACTTCTTTGCAATCTGCACCTGACTCAAGTTTTGGTCCAGCAAAACGTAAATAATCACTCGTTGGTTTGAGGTGATATTCTTTCCTCTACTCATCTGGAAACAGACTTTCCATGACTATAAAAACACTTCTTTACACTAATTTTAGCATTGAACATAGAAAAGTTATTGTAAAAGGAAGTTAAATCACTTACATCAAGGGTGCCTTAGGTATATGGCCGCACCGAAGATGGGTTGATTTGAGATTAAACTAATTTTCTCAAAAACTAACAGCGGAATCAACGAAAATCAATCGATACTAGGGAGCAGACTACATCTCCTACCTCTCTCCACTTTTGAATCACTCAAATTGATGACGTAGTTCGTGAAATACGTCATTGAGCCTGATCGAGGGGGGGGGGGGTGCCTTAAGTATATGGCCGCCACCGTATATGACCTCATTCATCTCGGATATTCGCTAGTCTAGTAGGTGAATATGAGTTTTCTGTGTGGAAGATTTAGGTATTATTAAAAACGACCATAATATTCATTGATTCGATACTCCTACTACCTGTTAATATTTGTCATTTTGTCATGGACCTCTTATATATCCTTTTTTATCTTCTCCGGCGTTTATATATGAATGAATTTTTTGTCTATTTTATTATGTGAGAGTAACCATGATAAGTGACAAGATTTATATACTAATTAGCAACTACATACTAAATTGTTAGCATATTTTCTAGTGTTCGTATCAAAGATTCAATATATTACACGACTAATTTCTAGAATTCCAGTACTAAATTATTTGGTGCACAAGTACTAAAAATATTGCCAGTGTAGTTATGTGAATAAATGCTTGATTGTAGGAAGTGATAGTGACGTCCCAGTGATTCTTAGGAAGAGTGATCTTTTTAGTATGTTTAATATTGATAAGAAAAAATTAGCTAGTTGGACATAGATTAAAATCTTTAAAAAAATATTGTAGCAGCACGGTACTGTATACTGGGCAAATGCTAACATATTGTCCAAGATGGATCCGTCGGAGACATTATATAAGTGTCTAGGAGAGACGAGAAAATTTGAAGGGGTAATATTAGTTATGATTCAATCTAAGAAGTTTACTTTACATTAAACAATATAAGGAAAATAGTTCCATAGATTTTAAATATGCCTCAGCCTGCTTTCTCTCGCTATAAATCTCCCATATGGATGGATTCAACTACCGAAGTACAATGTCGGGAAATGGAAGATGCAGTCCGAGGACCTGAGGTATATTTCTTTTAGTTTTTTAATTTAGTCCTCTTCTCTACTGTTCTTTATATTAGTTAATTTCAAAAGATGTGGAAACCTGGGCACCTCGTTTTGGAACTATAGTGAGGTCGTATAATCGCAGTTAATAATACAAAAGATATCACTAGATTGATCATGTATTTTTATCTAGTATATATCAACTTTACTTCTTTTTCAAAGAAAATAATTCCAAAACTAGATTTATTCTATTATAACTAGTAAATATTTCATACAAATCACTTTCTGCACATCGAGTTTCTGATCACAGGCATTTCATAGTGCTATAGATATTCCAAAACATTTCTCTTGAAATTCCTAATAAATTTATAAAAATACAAATTAAAACATACGAAGCGATGGTTTAAGGTAAGTTGTGGAATTAGTAAAAAGTTAACAGACTCCCTGTATCTGGCAACTGATTTTAATAAGTATATTTTTGTATCAATATTTCTACTGAAACAAATATCATAACCTTTTAGTGATGTGCAAATACAGGGAGTCCACGACAAAACCGATATTCAAAATTTTATAACTTTCTTCAAACTCAACTGAAATTGTCGTTTAAAAACGTTTGTCAAAGCTTAAATGTTTAGCTTCTTAACTGTACTCACTCATTTCATCAGCATATCTCACACGAGAAAAATACAATAATTGATTTTGTGAGTGTCGATTTTAGAAATTTATTTTTCACACATATGCGACTTCATTTATCTCGGATATTCACTAGTCTAGTAGGTGAAAATGATTTTTTTGCTTCATTAAAAACTATACAATATTTTATTGTTATAAATTTAAATTTCGTTGTACCGTAATTGTGTGTGTTTTCCCTTTGTGACAGCAGCCGTCGTGAATCTTCTTTTGAATGATAAGCGCGATTTCTTACACATCTTCGGAGTTACTTCATCTCATACTTCAATGACTCTTTGCTTGAGATCATTAATGGAGGTGAATCCACTTTTAGAACAAACTTGAGATTCTAGCCATACCTATTAGCCATAATCACAAGGATTTAAATCAGATGAATTTAAAAACCACTGACTCGGGACTATGAATCGAGGTACAATAGCGCCGCGGATCGAGGGAATGAAAGTGTACTCTGGTGCAATCTAGTTCTTTCGTGAAATATTCCATCATTTTCGAATCCTGCGTAGAAAGGAATCCATTTGGATATAAGGATCTGAAGTTGGAAAGAAGATAGTCCTCTAGCAGGTCTTGGTATAGTAGGTGGAATTTGGTCTTCACCTCAGTCTCCACAAAGTTTATGAATGCCCGTTCGTTAAAACTGATCCCTACGCTTAGTATTACATGTTTAGGACAGTTATTTTGCACAATCGATCTGTTGAAATTAATATCTTTCTTATGATTCATAGCTTGTGCAAAAGGTTGTGATGGCTAATTTCGGTGTTTTTATAGACGGCAGCTAGTAGAAGCATTGAATCAGTGAATATCGTAGTAGTTTTAAATAATACTAGATCTTCCACAGAATCGGCCGTATCTTTACACTATAAAAATAGAGATTTGAAATATACTTATACGTGATTGCCTCAATTTTGAGTACTATATAATTTGCACCGAGCGCAATTATAAACAAAGGAAATCAGTTATATTTTGATATTAATTAAAATAAACGATAATGTCGGACTAACATCTCTTAATTTATAATTCTATTAACCTCAGGCTATGGCTACTATAACTGGTTCACGTGCATATCATCGATTCAGTGGTCCACAAATGAAAAAAATCTTAGACCAAGAAGCTTCAACGTGGCGGATAACACAGGTATAGTAAATTTGGAATGAATCATTTCTAAATGGGGAAATTTTCATTGCTTATATTCTAAGTATTTTAATAATGAAATTTGGGAGTTTTATACATATCAAAGTCCTTTTATGATATTTTATTTATAGAAGGAATGGCTACAATCTAAAACGTTTATAGCGCATCTCTGTTATTTCTTCATTTGCATGTTCATTATTCCTCGCTAGAATAGCTCCCATCGACTATACCGACGCAAGTGGTATGAATATTATGGACATACAAGTTCGTTTATGTTTACCATGTATCTTATAGTTCCTAGGTTTTCTTATATCAAATAATTATCTTAATCCTTTCAACACATATTTTGAGCATTAATCTTCATCAGTTTTAGTCATGCCTATGGAGTGAAGACTGCTTACAAGCTATAGTTAATCGTAAAGAAAAAACGACTGAATTAAAAAGAAAGATAGGGGATCCTGCTGATCCCTCTATAATTCTAGTTGGAAGCACTATGCTTTATATTTTCTGTTTTTAATTCGTCCTTTTTATTATTCTTTTTATCCATTTTCTCGAAAATGTTTGCTCTACATATTTAAGCCTCACTAGTACATTTTATAAAACATTTATAGGCGGATGTAGACATTGTATGAGTATATTCATTGATTTTTGATTTGCAGGGTAACATTTCAAATTATCTAGTATTAAGATATGGCTTTAATGATGAATGCAAGATTTTACCATTCACTGGCGACAATCCAGGTATCGTTTCAATAATAGGCTTTACATAACAGCTAGGCTTAAGTGTAGTTATAACAGTGAATCATTTCTGTAAGCCTATCTATTCGAAAGGATGTATTAGTGAGAAAACACACAAATATTAAATACAAGTATTGGTTGAGTATCAAAGAAGGGAATGTCGCATCCAGCTGATTTACTCTATGTATATCCTAATGACGTTATATTGCTCATATACAGATTTATATCTCATAACTATGCATAATAATTAATGATACTATAATATGAGTTTTCACATCTATTTAATTTAGTAGTTGCATGGAAATCTCAATGACACTAATTTTGAATAACTATGTCCCTATCATTTAGCATCTCTTGCTGGTCTAAATCTATCCATTAACGACATCGGTATTTCTTTGGGAACTAGTGACACAATATTCTTCACAACTATGAACTATAAACCTTGCATGGATGCTCATGTATTCAGTCATATTTCTGGAAGAAAGAATGAATTCATGGCTCTTGTTTGGTACGTATTTTTAACGCTAATATGATTAAAATACAATTGTGAATAATTAGGTTCAACATACCATTTTTAGTTTCAAAAACGGTTCAATAACTCGTGAACGTATTCGCCAAGTTGTAGGGTGCTCTTGGGAGGAATATTCTTCAATCTTAGAGAAAACATCACCTGGGAATGCCAATAATATTGGTGAGAGAAGCCATAAATTTACATGAACTCTTTCTTATAGCTAATCTTTCACAATATGTTTTCACTTTTATCGGCGTTTATTTCTGCACAAAATTAAAGCCATAATAATATCGTGAAATTATTGTGCTATAAGTTGGGATGCTCATCAAAAATATCGCGTTTTAATACTATTAAGTAAATTATACAGAAAATCTGAAAAACGCTTCTTCAAAAAATTATCTTATAATTCAAAACGTATTGATATGTAAATGATGTGATATATTTAAACATGAAATCAAGAAAATTTATGATTTCATGTTTGCAGGATTTTACTTTGATTCTGATGAGATTGCTCCTAACGTATCAAAGGGTGATTATAGATTCAAGAAAAAAGGGGAAGAATACCATCGAGTCAAAGGATTTTCAGCAGAAGTGAGAATATTTTGCATATTATAATTTCAAAAATATATTGTTTTCATAAGAAATACTACTCCATTATTAAGTATGCTTTTAATATTTATAGACACAATCACTAGAAAAATTTCCACTTTTCTTTAGCAAATACACAGTAATTGTTGTATTTAAATACAGTCCGTTTCATAAATATAGGACACCTCCCATTTGTTGTTCTATCTTAGGAACCACTATTTGAAATTTTACAAAATTTCTATTTAGATATCCTGTAATATCGCCAAGTTCACGTACACTTTTTTCCTGATCATTAATATAATTTTTTTTCAAGAACAAAAATTTATTTTCTTACTGTTTTATATTTATAGGGCATTAAGGATAAATTCTTACAAAAAGCAACAATTTATAACAAGTAACAAATAAATTCTAGTAATCGATACAACGACCATTTCCACTGGTAACCTAGAAAAAACATTCTGTTATACTCGATGACAGATTTTTGAGGATGGCTGCGTCAATCTTGCCCCACTCTTCTAAAATTATCTTCTTCATGTCTCAATAAAGAAACACTGTTCGATGTGGAGGTAGACTTGACGGACTAGTATTCTCCAAAGATTTTCGATGGGATGTAGATCCGGTGACCGAGATGGCCAGTCCATAAGGACTATGTTCCTGCGCCGAAACCAATCCTTTGTACTGCAACTCACGTGGATGGTGGCGTTGTCTTGTTTAAATATGAAGTTATTCTGAGGGAATTTGTTGTATTAGGTGGTTGCAGAAGTTTTAGTCATTTATTTCAGCGCTTTAGTACAATTATTTAAAACGTAAATAAATTACTGCTCTATTGCGTTTTTGAAGTGTTGGGTTCTTAGTTTATGAAAAGCCATAGGTCAAGATTTAATGGTAAACTTAACCTCACGAAATAATTCGAATAAGATGAGCCTCCAAACACTGCATATTCGATACTGTATTATCTACGAGTTCCAGCAAGAGAAGAATACTGCTGAAGCATGTAAATCAATATGTTCTGTACTCGGTGAAGGTGTTGTGTCCCACAGAACTTGCAGATATTGCTTTCGACGTTTTAAAGCTGAGGATTTTGATGTCAATGACCCACAACGCCCTGGGACGCCACGAACGGCGAAGACTGATGCTTTGAAATCATTATTGGATGGAAATCCGTCACAGACATGAAAGGGACTCGCGTAACAGTTGGGAGTTGATCAAACAAGGGTTTCAAGATGATTGGATAAGATGGGGGAAAGTCGCAAGCTCAGAAAGTAGGTAGCAGATGAACTCTCTGAAGACAGCATTGGCGCCGGCTCAACATATACATCTCGTTGCTTGCCAGGCAACGCAAAAAGAACTTTTTGTGGGAAATTGTTACTGGTGACGAAAAATGGACTGTGTACGACAATCCTAAACATACGCATTCATGGTTAGACCCTGGACAGCAAACAACATCAACGGCAAAGCCAAACATCCACGCCAAAAAAGTCCTTCTGTGCATCTGGTGAGATATGAAGGGTGTGCTGTTTTATGACTTCCTTCAAGTAGTTGAGACGGTTAGTACCGAGCAGTACGGTCGTCAACTGATTGATTTGCTGGATGTAATGGAACAGAAAGGACCATTTACTGGACAACGAAGTCGGAAGGTCATTTTGCTGCATGCCAACACTAGGCCTCCCGTTGCTTTTAGTACTCAGCAAACCATTTTGAACTTAGACTGGGAAGTTCTTCCGCACGCGGCGTATTCACCGGACTTAGTGCTTTCGGATTACCATTTATTCCGGTTGATGCGGAACTGTCTAGCAGAACAGTGCTTTTGAGATGCGGCTGAGGTGCGAAAATGGATTGATGATTTCATTGCCTCCAAGCCGATGTCTTTTTTTCACGAAGGAATCCAAAAGTTACCCGACAAATAGAAGAAGGTCATAGAAAGCGCGAGAAAATATTTTGGTGATTGAATTGTATTTTATGTATTATGAGAACAAAACGAAAATTTGGCAGAAAAAAAACTAAAACTTCTGCATGCAGCTAATAATAAGGGAGTAGTTGATATTCAAGGACTTATTGGCAGTCGATGCTGTTCATTTTAGTGGAAATCAAAACTAATTCTATAGCTTCCCATGATAGAAGATGTATCCTATATCATAGAACTCCGAAAGTTCACGTAGAAAAACCTTCCATCCTTTCTCAAATTTCTCTAGTAGGAAGTAAATGCGTTTGGATAATCAAGACTAAAGTTCTTTTCGTCGCTGAAGATGATTCGAATGAAATGGAGCTTGTACTAAAAGTGCACATGTTCATTGAAGAAAGAAAGAATTATCTCAGTCTATTCCGAAGTCCATGACATGTGTGTACGGGCAAAATCCATCCTGGCTTTCTTGTGATCTGCTATTAACGTGGGGAACTTTTTCATTCTTTCCCTCCTGATGAATAGATTTGCCTTCAGTGCCCTCCAAACCGTTGTTTTCAACACAGTCGGGCAGTAAATGCTTTCGATTTCATCCAGACTGGCCGTTTTTTTCTTCCGTTTCCCCAGTTTTGTTGGTTCTTTTCCACTCATTTTGATTCTTTATTAACTAGGAACTCTCAGGAAAATGACCATAACATTCCTATTGCGACCAATTTTTTTTGTAATTTTTGTTTGGTTCAATCTAGCATAAGGAAACGATAGAATTTCTTTTTTGGGTACTATTAAGAACAAAACTACGAGTAATCTTCCGTCTTGTATATTGATCCACAAAACGCATAGTTGCATGTTATATTATAGTTTTAATGCTCACATATCTTAAGTGTCATATTATTATAAAACAATAAAAAAAAACTTTTTGTTCTTGAAAAATAATTGTGTTAGTGATAAGGAAAAAAGTGTACGTGAACTTGGCGATATTACAGGATATCTAAATAGAAATTTTGTAAAATTTCAAATAGTGGTTCCTAAGATAGAACAACAAATGGGAGGTGTCCTATAATTATGAAACGCACTGTATTTAACGTTGTACATTTAATGAGTATTGAGATATCCTAACTAATTACAAATTATATTCAGGAATTTAGGAAAAACAACTTCTAATTTTTTCAGCAAAACAATTAAAAGTTACGGAATGTCAAATTTATGTAGAACCACCCAATTAAGATGCAAATTTCGTGTCTTCGAGCAAATGAACATTACCTACATGTATTTAAAATCACGTATATACAGTGCGTTTCAAAATGATAGTCGACTTTGTTTTTTCGCTTGTTTCGTGTTCTCAGTCGCCAGATTGATTCAATTTCTTCTGGGGTGAGGTGTAATAGCTTGGAAGTTTCCAGTTTTAATCTCATTTATTCCCATAAAAAATGACGCTTTTCGTGTCATTTTTTCCCGAGCTAACCAACTTTCACCGTTCGGAAATGGTAGCACATTTTATTAAAATAAGTGTTAACGACAAAAACAATAACGACTAATGTATATCACAATTAACTAATTGGCAGCACAACTACCACTTTTATTAATTACCTGGAAAATTCGTTCAGACACACTGTTTACTAAATTTGTAGTGGCACTTTTGTCTATTTCGTTTCATGTCTTGCTAAACGACACTGGACGTCCTCAACGGTCTCAAACTGACGTTATCGACATGAATCCAACGCACGAGAATCGCCCGCAGATTCTCCATCAGATTCAAGTCAGGAGAGCACGACGTCCAGTTCAGAGTGTCCACGTCACCGTTCTTCAGCCGTCTTGGTGCTTCGAGTGGCGTGGATGGGGCATTATCTCGTTGAAAAGTGAAGCTAGCGATGGGAAAACGTTCGATATACAAAACTAGACGATGTCCTATGACATCCTGGTAGTCCATGCTGTTCATGTTTGTGGGCACAAACATCAAGTCAACCAGTTCCATAATACTGAAAGCACTCCAAACCGTAGCACTTCCTCCGCTGAAATTTCTAGCTGAAAATTGTCGGGGATCTCTCCAGTATGAGTGACATCCATCATGACCGTCTAGATTGAACTTCTCATCACTGAAGATCACCTAAATTCGCAATAATGAGTTTATAGTCTTATTTCGAAGACTCGGACTTTTTCCCAGTCGAATCTCAGGGAATACCTGGCAAAGCGAAGTCTTTCGTCCTTGTTTGCTCGCGTCAGTTCTGGCTACTTCTTCATCCGTAATCGGACAATATTGGGACATTTCTCCAGAATTCTCCACACCGTAGTTTTTGAAGCATCAGTAGCACAAGTCCGATGGATTTCACTGACGCTTATCGTACTATTCGACGCTGTCCGCAAAAGTGTCCTTTTCAGTCATTCAATTTGCCAGGTCTTCTACTACTTTTCGTTGTTCCGTATTCTTGAAGAAGCAGGGAATTCGAAACAGCCTTCCTGCAGCGCTTGACAACATCTGCAATTTGCTTTACCGTGCAACCGGTAGTTGACAGTGCTTTGATTTGACCTCTTTCGTGCTGACTCGGTTTAGGAGCACGACCCACCATTATGATGGTTCAGGATTAGTGAATTTGTGCATTTTTCGCCAAATAACGCCAAAACATGCTCAGTGTGCTACCATTTCCGAACGGTGAAAAGTTGGTTAGCTCGGGAAAAAATGACACGAAAAGCGTCATTTTTTATGGGAATAAATGAGATTAAAACTGGAAACTTCCAAGCTATTACACCTCACCCCAGAAGAAATTGAATCAATCTGGCGACTGAGAACACGAAACAAGCGAAAAAACAAAGTGCTCTATCGTTTCGGACTGTATAGTGGCTCTTATTGTCAGGGGTTCTGAATTCCCTTATAACTGTAGAATACAATCACAAATTTCAAAGTATTTATGTTTCAAACGATATATATATCATTAAATGCAATCACATTTTTATCTAAAAGTGCATTCACCAAATGAATTCTACTACCAGATTAATAATTTATCCCGTTTATAAACGTAATTCAAGCTAATTTTATCAATTCGTTTTTTTCCAATAAGAAATTGCACTACTATTCAGACATAAGCTTTATAATTTTTTTTACTGGGAACATACATGATAAAACTTTTTATATTCAGGTTGAAGCTCGCGCTGTTTTCGAAAGTCAGTGTCTTTTAAAGTTGCTTTATGCCAAAAAAATGGGATGCCAAACAGGCAAAGGTAATGCCTATACACTAATAGACAGAATATTAAGATAGTTTATTATTTATGTGGTATTTAAGTTTTTAAAAAAAGTCATGGTGGCCAATGAGATACTGGAACACTTTTTGAAAATAGATTTAAAATTGTTGATATCAAATCGTTTGCGTATTGAACTGTCTCGCAGACTTACTTTTGTAACTTTTAAAGTTATTCCTTTTGTATCCTCCCATTTTTTAAATGTAACTAAATATAAAGTTTGTAAATATGTATTAAACATTTCTAGACTTTGTAGAGAATTTTCTTGTAGCAGTTTAAATAGTCGACATATAAATAAATAAATGGATTTAGTTACCTCATACAGGTCGTCTTTATGTAACTGGTGGTGCCTCTGGGAACAAAACACTCCAACAGATGTTATCTGACGTTTTTTCTATGAATGTTTATGCTATTGAGGAAAAAGATTCAGCAGCTTTGGGAGGAGCAATGCGAGCGAGATACGGTAACTTCATATCTGTACAATAATATTGTAAGGCTGTAGTACACCTAAAAATTTGTTCCAGCATACTAATAGGGTAAGACACCCTGCAAATAATATGTTCAGAACTTTAGATTTGGACCCTAACTTGTATGAAACCACTAGTTATTTTTGAATATTCATATTCATTCTCTATAAAGAGAAACAATAAGCAATTAGAAGAAATGAGTAATTTAGGAACAACTCAAGAAATATTACTTTTAACTCTTAATATATAATATAGTCTATAACTAATAACTGAAAATAAGATATCAGCATTTAGTCAGAAATTTATTTGAAATAATTGGCATATATTAGGCAACGAATCCACTTATAGATGAACAGGTCGAAAATGTTACGAATTTGATAAACAGCGATGTGACATTTATGCGATTACAGTTGATTTCCATGTCTTTTCTAGTAATAGCCGTCTGAAATGATGCCACAAAGTAAATTTTCATAACTTAGTTGAACTCAATGAAGTGGTTATCTGTGAAATCCAAAGAGGATTTCACTAGTCGAAATGAGGCCATAAAAATTTTCTTGCGGAAGTTTCCTAGTGACAATTGAAGAAAATCTCTGTTCTCTTATGAAATTTCTCTATTACTCTAACAGTTGTCGAAACCACTTTCTTGGCGATTACAGGGTGCAAATAAGCATGTGTTGCAATATAATAAGAAAGTTTATATGGCTGCAGAGTTAGTGCCTAACCACTAGACCTCAGCAATAACGAGATACATTCTTCCATTCAAAGCTCTTGTTCAGTCGATATAGATTTGTTTGCCAGGAATGACCAATTTAGATCATAAATAAGGTATAGTATTTATAAGATTATTGGGAGTCCTAGAAATGAGAGCAGCCAAAACATTTACTATGCGCAACGAAATTTATTAGCTGCATGCAGAAGTTCTAGTTTTTTTTCCAAAATAGTCATTTTATTTCCATAATATACAAATTGCAGTTCAATCAGCAAAATATTGGCCTTCGCTTTTCATGAGCTTCTGCCATTTCTCGGGTAACTTTCGGATTCCTACGTGAAAAAAAGACATCGGCTTGGAGGCAATGAAATCATCTAATCATTTTCGCACCTCAGCCGCATCTCAAAAGCACTGTTCTGCTAGACAGTTCCGCATCAACCGGAATAAATGGTAATCCGAAGGCACTAAGTCCGGTGAATACGCCGCGTGCGGAAGAACTTCCCAGTCTAAGTTCAAAATGGTTTGCTGAGTACTAAGAGCAACGTGAGGCCTAGTGTTGGCATGCAGCAAAATGACCTTCCGACTTCGTTGTCCAGTAAATGGTCCTTTCTGTCCCATTACATCCAGCAAATCAATCAGTTGACGACCGTACTGCTCGGTACTAACCGTCTCAACTACTCGAAGGAAGTCATAAAACAACACACCCTTCATATCTCACCAGATACACAGAAGAACTTTTTTGCAACAGTCGTTAACTGATTGATTTGCTGGATGTAATGGGACAGAAAGGACCATTTACTGGACAACGAAGTCGGAAGGTCATTTTGCTGCATGCCAACACTAGGCCTCACGTTGCTCTTAGTACTCAGCAAACCATTTTGAACTTAGACTGGGAAGTTCTTCCGCACGCGGCGTATTCACCGGACTTAGTGCCTTCGGATTACCATTTATTCCGGTTGATGCGGAACTGTCTAGCAGAACAGTGCTTTTGAGATGCGGCTGAGGTGCGAAAATGATTAGATGATTTCATTGCCTCCAAGCCGATGTCTTTTTTTCACGAAGGAATCCGAAAGTTACTCGAGAAATGGAAGAAGCTCATGAAAAGCGAAGGCCAATATTTTGCTGATTGAACTTTATTTTGTTTATTATGGAAATAAACTGACAATTTTCGAAAAAACTAGAACTTCTGCAACCACCTTATATATATATATATATAATAAAAGAATTGACGTTTAACAACATTTATATTTATATAATTTTCAGCTTATTATCGACCACCAACTACCTATGAATCATATTATGGGACATCCGCCACAAAACTAATTACTTCACCAAATAAAAATAATTCACTTATATACGATAAAATGATGGATGATTTTGTAAAACTGTACCACTGTTTATGATATTCTGCTACTTTGTACAGTTTTATAAAGTAAATTCGAATAATACTTAGAAACATTTCAATATAAACAAAGACACAGAAATATACCGACAACATAAGATAACCATTACTAGTATTAAATAAATGTATAAATTAGACAATAATAACAAGTTTCAAAAGCCACAAAAAACACCGAATGGTTACAATACCAAAAGCTACTTACAGAAAATAATAACATTAATACGATCAATAACAACAATAGTGATAATAATAATATTAATAACAAAAGCGAAACATTAAATCAAAGAGTTGGAAAAATTATATAACAATAAAGATCATATAAACGCTAAATCTTAAAATTTTTCAGCTAACAAAAAGCATTCTAAGGCGTTTAAAGGAACGCGAATAGAAAGCGTTATCCAGCCGGTTAGCGCTATAGCACATCGGCATTTCTATGAACGCTGCTGTCGAAGACGTCTAGACTAGAAGTGAAATTATGGCCTTGTGGCCTAATGGATAAGGCGTCGGACTTCGGATCCGAAGATTGCAGGTTCGAGTCCTGCCAGGGTCGAAACGTTTTGTAGCCACGTTCACGTTCCGATGAACGCGAATAGAAAGCGTTATCCAGCCGGTTAGCGCTATAGCACATCGGCATTTCTATGAACGCTGCTGTCGAAGACGTCTAGACTAGAAGTGAAATTATGGCCTTGTGGCCTAATGGATAAGGCGTCGGACTTCGGATCCGAAGATTGCAGGTTCGAGTCCTGCCAGGGTCGAAACGTTTTGTAGCCACGTTCACGTTCCGATGAACGCGAATAGAAAGCGTTATCCAGCCGGTTAGCGCTATAGCACATCGGCATTTCTATGAACGCTGCTGTCGAAGACGTCTAGACTAGAAGTGAAATTATGGCCTTGTGGCCTAATGGATAAGGCGTCGGACTTCGGATCCGAAGATTGCAGGTTCGAGTCCTGCCAGGGTCGAAACGTTTTGTAGCCACGTTCACGTTCCGATGAACGCGAATAGAAAGCGTTATCCAGCCGGTTAGCGCTATAGCACATCGGCATTTCTATGAACGCTGCTGTCGAAGACGTCTAGACTAGAAGTGAAATTATGGCCTTGTGGCCTAATGGATAAGGCGTCGGACTTCGGATCCGAAGATTGCAGGTTCGAGTCCTGCCAGGGTCGAAACGTTTTGTAGCCACGTTCACGTTCCGATGAACGCGAATAGAAAGCGTTATCCAGCCGGTTAGCGCTATAGCACATCGGCATTTCTATGAACGCTGCTGTCGAAGACGTCTAGACTAGAAGTGAAATTATGGCCTTGTGGCCTAATGGATAAGGCGTCGGACTTCGGATCCGAAGATTGCAGGTTCGAGTCCTGCCAGGGTCGAAACGTTTTGTAGCCACGTTCACGTTCCGATGAACGCGAATAGAAAGCGTTATCCAGCCGGTTAGCGCTATAGCACATCGGCATTTCTATGAACGCTGCTGTCGAAGACGTCTAGACTAGAAGTGAAATTATGGCCTTGTGGCCTAATGGATAAGGCGTCGGACTTCGGATCCGAAGATTGCAGGTTCGAGTCCTGCCAGGGTCGAAACGTTTTGTAGCCACGTTCACGTTCCGATGAACGCGAATAGAAAGCGTTATCCAGCCGGTTAGCGCTATAGCACATCGGCATTTCTATGAACGCTGCTGTCGAAGACGTCTAGACTAGAAGTGAAATTATGGCCTTGTGGCCTAATGGATAAGGCGTCGGACTTCGGATCCGAAGATTGCAGGTTCGAGTCCTGCCAGGGTCGAAACGTTTTGTAGCCACGTTCACGTTCCGATGAACGCGAATAGAAAGCGTTATCCAGCCGGTTAGCGCTATAGCACATCGGCATTTCTATGAACGCTGCTGTCGAAGACGTCTAGACTAGAAGTGAAATTATGGCCTTGTGGCCTAATGGATAAGGCGTCGGACTTCGGATCCGAAGATTGCAGGTTCGAGTCCTGCCAGGGTCGAAACGTTTTGTAGCCACGTTCACGTTCCGATGAACGCGAATAGAAAGCGTTATCCAGCCGGTTAGCGCTATAGCACATCGGCATTTCTATGAACGCTGCTGTCGAAGACGTCTAGACTAGAAGTGAAATTATGGCCTTGTGGCCTAATGGATAAGGCGTCGGACTTCGGATCCGAAGATTGCAGGTTCGAGTCCTGCCAGGGTCGAAACGTTTTGTAGCCACGTTCACGTTCCGATGAACGCGAATAGAAAGCGTTATCCAGCCGGTTAGCGCTATAGCACATCGGCATTTCTATGAACGCTGCTGTCGAAGACGTCTAGACTAGAAGTGAAATTATGGCCTTGTGGCCTAATGGATAAGGCGTCGGACTTCGGATCCGAAGATTGCAGGTTCGAGTCCTGCCAGGGTCGAAACGTTTTGTAGCCACGTTCACGTTCCGATGAACGCGAATAGAAAGCGTTATCCAGCCGGTTAGCGCTATAGCACATCGGCATTTCTATGAACGCTGCTGTCGAAGACGTCTAGACTAGAAGTGAAATTATGGCCTTGTGGCCTAATGGATAAGGCGTCGGACTTCGGATCCGAAGATTGCAGGTTCGAGTCCTGCCAGGGTCGAAACGTTTTGTAGCCACGTTCACGTTCCGATGAACGCGAATAGAAAGCGTTATCCAGCCGGTTAGCGCTATAGCACATCGGCATTTCTATGAACGCTGCTGTCGAAGACGTCTAGACTAGAAGTGAAATTATGGCCTTGTGGCCTAATGGATAAGGCGTCGGACTTCGGATCCGAAGATTGCAGGTTCGAGTCCTGCCAGGGTCGAAACGTTTTGTAGCCACGTTCACGTTCCGATGAACGCGAATAGAAAGCGTTATCCAGCCGGTTAGCGCTATAGCACATCGGCATTTCTATGAACGCTGCTGTCGAAGACGTCTAGACTAGAAGTGAAATTATGGCCTTGTGGCCTAATGGATAAGGCGTCGGACTTCGGATCCGAAGATTGCAGGTTCGAGTCCTGCCAGGGTCGAAACGTTTTGTAGCCACGTTCACGTTCCGATGAACGCGAATAGAAAGCGTTATCCAGCCGGTTAGCGCTATAGCACATCGGCATTTCTATGAACGCTGCTGTCGAAGACGTCTAGACTAGAAGTGAAATTATGGCCTTGTGGCCTAATGGATAAGGCGTCGGACTTCGGATCCGAAGATTGCAGGTTCGAGTCCTGCCAGGGTCGAAACGTTTTGTAGCCACGTTCACGTTCCGATGAACGCGAATAGAAAGCGTTATCCAGCCGGTTAGCGCTATAGCACATCGGCATTTCTATGAACGCTGCTGTCGAAGACGTCTAGACTAGAAGTGAAATTATGGCCTTGTGGCCTAATGGATAAGGCGTCGGACTTCGGATCCGAAGATTGCAGGTTCGAGTCCTGCCAGGGTCGAAACGTTTTGTAGCCACGTTCACGTTCCGATGAACGCGAATAGAAAGCGTTATCCAGCCGGTTAGCGCTATAGCACATCGGCATTTCTATGAACGCTGCTGTCGAAGACGTCTAGACTAGAAGTGAAATTATGGCCTTGTGGCCTAATGGATAAGGCGTCGGACTTCGGATCCGAAGATTGCAGGTTCGAGTCCTGCCAGGGTCGAAACGTTTTGTAGCCACGTTCACGTTCCGATGAACGCGAATAGAAAGCGTTATCCAGCCGGTTAGCGCTATAGCACATCGGCATTTCTATGAACGCTGCTGTCGAAGACGTCTAGACTAGAAGTGAAATTATGGCCTTGTGGCCTAATGGATAAGGCGTCGGACTTCGGATCCGAAGATTGCAGGTTCGAGTCCTGCCAGGGTCGAAACGTTTTGTAGCCACGTTCACGTTCCGATGAACGCGAATAGAAAGCGTTATCCAGCCGGTTAGCGCTATA